>JAJJLS010000080.1:0-12656 GCA_023783355.1 Polyplastron multivesiculatum
CAATCCCCAATCCCCAATCCCCAATCCCCAATCCCCAATCCCCAATCCCCAATAACAATTTTTATTAATAATGATTAAAAAAAATTATTATAATAATAGAATAAAATACAATAAATAATTAATAATTAAAAAATTTTGTAAACGGATTAGAATAATTAAAATATTGTTAATATTAAATAATAGTTTTATTAATTATATTTATTTTTTCTCATATAATTCTTTAGAAATTTCATATATATCAAGCAACTTATCTATTGTATATTTATTAGCATTGTCATCGACATTCATTTGAGATAAAATATCATCATCATCATCATCTTCCTCTTTTTTTTCAAAAAATGCTCTAACCAAGAAAAATTGTTCTTTTTGACTTTGATCAAAATTTGCAATTGGCATTTTTGTAATTACATCATCATAAATATCATTATCTTTTTTTAAATACGATGATTTAGATAAAATATAAAACATTAAAAATTGTAAAGATAATAAAAAAGAATATGATTCATCTTTATTTTTTTTTTCTATAAATTCTGTTATATTTTGCTTTTCATTTTCTTCTAATTTATTTTGTTTATATTTGTTTTGAAAATCATATAAAATATCATTATTAATATCATTATATATTTCATCTTTATATTTCATCATTCTTAAACCAAAAGGAGGTTCTATAAATTTTTTAATTCCATGCAATATATTTTCTCCTAATTTTTTTTCTATTTCATCATAATTAAAATCTATTTTTTTATAATCTTCATCATATTTCATATTTTGTTTTTCATCAAAATTATATTTTTTATAACAATTATTTATAATTATTTCAATATATTTTTCATTCGCCAATTCTTTTATAATATCAGATTCTTCTGCTTCTTGAATATAAATTTCCTGAATATTTTTTAAATTACTTTCATGAATCTTACTTTTTTCTATATTAGAAATAAATTCATTTTGCTTTTTAATAAAATTTACATAAATTTCATGTAAAGAATTTTTAGTTGATTTAATATCAAGTAAAAAATAATCTAAAGTAAGCTTTTCATAGTTATTTTCATTTATTTTTATATTTTCTTTTTTTAATAAATAATTATAACTTTCAATATATTTTCTCATTAATTTATCGAATTGATCATTTGTTAAAGTAGAACTATTAATAATATTTTCTTTTTCAGCTTCTAATGATAATTTTTCCACTTCTTCTTTTGATTTTTTATATTTTAGATATTTTAACATAATATTTGATAAATTATTTATTGAATTTATTTTTTGCAGAATGTCAATATTATATTTATTGTTAAGAATAGTATTTAATAATGGATAGTTATTATTATCTTTTTCTTCATTAAACTTTTTTTTTAATAATTTTATAGTTGGAAATTCACAAGAAATCATAAAATTTTTTAAAGGTAATTTTTCTTCAATTATAGAAGAATAATTATCACTTTCCATATAATCATATAAATAATTTATTTTTTTATCATTTATAAATTTTTTCAAAGCTTCTTTTTCTTTATTACATTTTAAATATAATAATTTTAATATATATTTATGTATATTTGATTTGAATTCAGTATTATCCTTTTCTAAATTAAATTTTTCTTTAATTGGTTCAAAAATTTGATATTCACTTCCATTTTCACATTCATAAATAATATTTGAATAATGATTAAAATATTGTTTTAAAAAGGCAATTCTTATTATTAATTTAAAATTATTATTCAATGAATAATTTTCTTTATAATAGTTAAATGCATTCTCTGAAAGATCAAGAGAATATATTAAAATATTATTATTTTTTTCATCAGTTAAATTTTTTTTTTCAATTTGACAAAAATAATAATTTTCATAATATGTTTCTAAATAATATAATAAAATTTCAGATAACAAATTTTTTCCATCAGATAAAACTTCATTTATTTTCATTTCAAAATTTCCATTATTTCCATCAATAAAAAAATTATCAAATTTTTTTTCTTCAAATAATTTTTCTATTTTGAATTTATTTTCAAAAATGCAAACTAGAAATGGTAAAGAATATTTAATAAATTCTGTGTTAGACAAGAATATATCTAGAATTGAAAAGTTTTCTTTTTCATTATTTTTATTTTTTTGGAATTGTTTAATTAAAAAACTAGTCATATTATTATAATCATTAAAATTCATTTCTTTCATTATCTCTACTATTTTGTTAGTATTTATATCATTTTGATTATATTCTCTTATAATTTTATTTCTTTCTTCAACTAAATATTTTATGAAATATTGCAATAATTTTTTGTTATTTTTGTTTTCAATTTCAAGAAAAATTTCAATATTTCTAAGAGAAAAACTATATATTTTTTGATTAATTCTTTTCATAATTTGAAGGTTATTTTTTAATAATTCAATATATTTGTTTCCAATGTTCTTAAAATAAAAACTAAATTTACATTCATCAATTATACAGTCAATAAAAGATTCAAAAATTTTGAAAAAATAATAATTATCTTCATTACTTTCAGAGGGATAATAATTTCTTTGAGTATTAATCAATATTTCTATAAAGCTTTCAAAAAGATTAGGAATTATTTCTATAAAATCAATAAATAATAATAATATATCTTTTATAAATTGTTTATTTATTTCTAAAAATAATAATATTTTACTAAAATCATTTATTAAGTTTTTGCTATTAGATTGTAATTTTTTTATATAAAAATCTTGAAAACTTTTATCATTTAATTCATTTCTATTACAAATTTGTATTATTTTATCTAGAAATTTAATTACTAAATCCCTATTATTTAAAGTATTTATTTCTATTATTATTGAAATATAATATAAAAGATAATCTTTATATAGATCTAATAACTCTTTTTCTTCTTTTTTAATTAAAATTTGTTTTAATTCATCAATAGAGAGAATTTCTTCTTTAAAATTATGATGAAAAGAACTGTCATTAACATATTTTTCTTTAATAATATAATTTAATTTTTTGTAATACTTAAATAAACCAGGTAAGTTAAAGCCCAAATATATATATTTTATTCCATTATAATCTTTCTTTTCATCAAAATTTAGTAATTCATTTACAAACTTAATTTTTATTTGCTCATTTGGCAAAGATGAAAATAAAGCCGATGATAAAGAAAGGTCTTCTTCTAAATAGTTAATTAAACTTTTTAAAATATTAACAACAACTTTCTTTTGTTGTTCAATAAATAAATTAATAAATTCTCCATTCTTTTCATTTATAAGTTCAAATAATATATTTTTAATATTAATTAAATTTATTATATATTCCTTTAATAAAGAAAATATATTATTATTATTATTTTTTAATGCATTTTTAATTCTATTAACATTTTCCATGTTATACCCTTTTTCATTTTGTATTTTTAATTTTATTTGTTTAAATGCTTCATCCACAAGGACTTCCATTATATTATTATCATTAATAATAGTATATGATTTTTCAGTTAGTACTTTAATATTAACTTCTTCATATTTTGAATGTAAATTATCAATGAATTGTTGGTTATATAATGAAAATAGACCTGAGATATTTATATTATCTTTCTCTTTCTCTTTCATATTAATTATATTTTTGGTTTCATCCTTATTTTCTTTAATTAAATTTATATTTTCATTTTTATTGGTTTTTTCATTAATTATAATGTTTATATCATTTATATTATTTATATAATTATTATTTTTATTTTCAACATTATTGCTTTTTATTTTATAAACAATGAATAAAAATATTTTATCTTTATTATTGTTTATATAATCATCTATTATTTTTTTAATATTAAGTAATTTTTTATATTTATTCTTACATTCTTCATTTAATTTAATAATGAATAAATTATAATTATTTTCATTAATTATATTTTTAAAATCATCATTATCAATATTTTCTAATAAATCCAAAAATGTCTTTTTAGAAGGATAAATTTTTCTAATTATTTCATTTACTTCAGAATTTATATCTGAGAATGTATAAATAACATTTTTGAATGAATCATTTCCCAAATTAGATAAATAAAATTCTAAATTGCAACTTTTTTTGTATTTATCTTTATATAATAATTTTATTAATGAATTTCTTGATTCTCCTTCTATAATTATATTATTATAATTTACTAATAAAATCAATTCTTGTGAAAATAAAGGAACAATATTTGATAATAAATTTTTGATAGAAAATGCTTTATCTTTATTCATCATAAAAATCATATTTTTGATTTTTTCCAAGTCCACATTTATTAAATGATTTTTTAAATTTATTATTTTATCATTATCTTCTATACTTATTAATTTATTTATTGAATCATAGCATTCTTTTGCAATTTTTAATAATCTTTCATCTAATAAATTATCAATTGATAATATATGCTTTTCAAATCTATTTAAAAATGGCTTATCTTCATAATCTATATATTTCTCCTCTACTAAAATAATAATTCTAAAATTGTCATTAACATATAATAATGATTGGTTATTTTCATAAGATATTTTTGTAAATTTTTTATTGTTTCCATACTTACTATAATTTTTATTAAATAATTCATATAAAGAAGGATATAATATTTCCAGATTTTTTAAAATTAATATTATTTCTTTTTCCATAAGTAATTGGATTTTTAACAATAAATTTAAAACTCCGTTATTCTTATTATCATAAACTTCTAAATCTTTATCTGAAATTATTTCATATTTTTTATCTTCCAAAATTTCTTTTAATAATTTTTCGTTTAATTCATTTTTACCTATTAATAATAAATATCTACTATCTATTTTACTATTTATATTTTCATAAATAGAATCTATGACATTATAATTAGATATTTCATCTAGCTTTATATTTTCCTCAAAATAAAATTGTAAAAATTTTTGTTTTATAATTGTAATTGATTTTTCTATACCTCCAAAATTCCTAATTATTCCTTTATATACATATTCTAAACATTCGTCAGAGTCATAACCTTCAATTTTTTCTGAGTATTTTTCTGAAATATTATAAAAGATATATTTTATTAAATAGTAAAAATCACGAAAGCCATGAAAATCTTCTTTTCCTTGGTTAGGCTGATAATCATTAATATAATAATAATAAGCTTTTGAAATTGAACTTATTAATTTTTGACTTTTACATTCAATTACTTCATTTATTGCTTTTGCAATTTCTCTAGCTGTCTCAATTATGCTATCTTCATCAGGTTCTTCAACTACAATATTAATTGCTCTATTCATTTTTGAAGCATCAAGAGACCAATTACTTATTCCAATAAATGATATTTTTTCATTCTCATTATATTTAATATTTTTATCCAATTCATTATGCAATACTTTTAAAGGATTATTCTTGCTTTCATCTGCAATTCCCATTTCATCCATGTAAACCAAACTATTAATTGAATTATTATTATTTTTTAATTTATTCCTAGCTCTATTAAATACTTTTTGAACACTTTCAGAATTACTGGTTGATGAACATTGATAAAAAGATGGAATAACTTCTTCATATTTTCTAAAAAATTTATTGTATGAAAATTTGCCTCTCATTGTATCAATTAGTAATTGTATACTTAAAGTTTTACTTGCCCCAGGTTTGCCACATATTATTAATGGCTCTTTATTTAATAAACAAACATATTCACAAAATAAATTATCTATTAAAGCCCTATTTTTAACATATCCTTTTTTTCCTTCTAAAATTTGGTCTACAATAAATTCACTTTCTCTTTTAGAAACTTCAATAAAAGGTATATCTTCTATTTTTTTTATTTCTTCTAGATATTCATTTCTTAATAATTTTGTAGGAAGTCTCAAATAATAACAAAAATATAAGCTTAATATAACAGCTTCTTTTTCTCTTTGATTTTCTGAATTTATTTTCCTATCTTCTTTTAAATATTTATCAAAAAATTTATACATTTTATTAAATCTTTGAATTTCTCTGAGACTTACTGAAGATATATCACTTTTTTCTTTAACAAAAAAATGACTCATTTCTAATAATTTTTCAATAAACTCACTTTCTCCGCTCATTTTTTTTGTCATAATTTCAATATATTTTTTTGTTGTTTCTTTTGTTAAATCTTTAAAATCTAAAACAAAATTGAATAATGAAAATGGTAAAGGATTTACTGTGTATACTAATTTTCTTTTCTTTGTATTTCTTAAATTTAAACCAAATTGTAATTTTTGATTATTTTTATTTAAAATCCTATAAGGATTACAAGCACAAATAATAATAAATCTATTTGGAATTTCATATTTTTCTCTATAATTTTTATCACACATAATTTGTTTTATTAATCCTAAAGAATTACAAGTATTTATTTCATCAAAAAATATAATAATTTTCCTATTTTTAATTTTTTTTTCAATATCTTTTTTAATATTATCTTTATTATATTTTTTATATCCCTCGGGAGTTATATTAGTTTTATAAAAAAAATTAATAACAGAATAAAATATATTCATGTTATCTCTTATTCTCTTTTCTTCATTGGACTTTTTTTCTGTATCTATTTTGTAATCATCTTCAAATTCTTTCAAAAATTTATCTATTAACTCATTCTCTTTTTCTTCATTTTTTTTGATTGAATTCTGAATAAAATCATTTATATCTTTATCTTTTATTCCTGAATGAAACTTTAAAGTGTAAATATTTTCTACATTTTGACAATACAATAAAGAAAACATTTCTAATAAATATGTTTTTCCACAACCTGTTTCACCCATTAATATAGTAGGTAAACCTGCTCTGACTCTCATTATTAATAAAATCATTTTAATGAAATTATCTCTTGTGAAAACATAATTTTCGAATTTTTCTTTTACTACTGTTTTAATATTGTCTATAACTTTATCTTCATCAGTAATTATTTTTAATAATTCATCTAATAATTTTCCTTCTTTTTCTAATTCGATTGGAATTTTCATCATTTTATACTCATTCTTAGGATAGTATTGCAAAAATAATGAACATAAATAATTATTGATTTGGATATATTTTTTGTCATCTTTATTTGTTGAAATAATTGAAAATAATATTCCTTTATCATGAAATGCAAGTATACTTGGATTTATTTTATCATAACTTATTATTGAATCTTCCATTTTATTTTCTAATTCTTCAATAAAATTATCATATATTTTTTCTCTTTCTTTATTATATTTAAATTTTGACAAATCATCTATTCTTTCATTTATAATACTATCAAAAGGACTAAAAGTGAAGTATATTGAATTTTTAATTAATGAATCAATAATATTTTTTCTTAAATCTTTAAAATATTCATCTATTTCATTTTCAAAATTTGATGGGTCTAAATGATAGCATTCAGTAAATTTTAAAAATTCACTGGATAAAAAAGAAAGAAACATGTTTTTTTGATAAAAATTAGGTTGATATTCATTTTTATTTTTTAAATTCTTTATATTATTAATTAAACAATTATTTATTATATCACTACAATCATTTTCACTTATAAATTTTTTTGAATCTAAATCAGGATTTTTTATCTTTATTTCATCACTATTATACATTTCCAAAATTTTAGAAACTATTTGAATTTTAGATTCTCTTACATTTTCTATTATTTTTTCTTCTTTAATAATTGGTATATTATTTTGTTGATAATCTTTAATTTTAATTTCTTTTTCTATTGTAAAATAATTTAATATTTTATATTTATCAAAATAATTTATATAAGTATTAGGTATTTCTATTTTTATTTTAATTTTTGATTTATAATAGTTATAATTGAATATTTTTTCATTATGTCCATAATATTTTAGAATTAAAAAATTAAATAAAAATTCTTTTAAAATATTTTCAAATTTACTATCTGATAAATCAAAGTGAATAATACATTCTCTATTTTCTTCAATTTTATTTTCTATCTCATTTTTTAATCTATCTATTAAATCTACTCTAGTTAAATATCCACCTAATGGGAAATAAATATAAATTTGGTTTCTTTTAATATTTTTTTTAATATATTCAGATTTTCCTGCACCACATATATCTGAGCAAATAATACTAACTTTATTTTCAGTCATTTTCTCTTTTATTTGATTATCATTTTCATTTAATTTAAAAGTAAAAGGTTTATATTTTTTAATGTTATCAAAAATAATATCTTCATTTTTATCTGAAAATAAAATTAAAAAAATACTCTTATTTTTTTTTCTACTTATAAATTCATTTATTAAAGAAAAAATAATTTTTATTTTATTATTATTCTTTTTATAAAAATTTTCTTGATATATTAATACAAATAAAGAATTTGATTTACATTTTATTACTCTAAATAAAAAACATAATATTTCTTCTTCAAGAGTTTCTTCATTATAAATTAATAAATTAGATAATAATGGTAAATTTCCTGTCAAAGTGACAAAAATATTAATACAATCACAATCATATTGTTCATCAAAAAAACTTTTGATATATATGGTTTTATTATCATAATTATTATTTTTTATTTTATTTTTTATATATAAAGACTCTAATTTTATATTATTATTATCAAAAATGGAATTAAAATATTCTGAAATATTATTTAATTTTTCTTCAAAAGTATAATTTTTATCTTCAAACCATCCATTAGGTTTATAAATGCCTATACGATTATTAAAATTATAAGGAATAAAATATTTTATTTTATCATAATCATTAGTTTTTAGTAAATAATTTAAATAATCTATTTGATTTCCATAAAAAAAAAGAAGAATATCATCATTTTCATATTTATTTTTTAAAATTATTTTTTGATTTTCTTCTTCTTTCTTTAATGCTTCAATAATTTCTTGTAAAGATTTATTATTATTTATATGAAAAAGATTATTATTTACTATTTTTAGTTCTATTTTTTCATGCTTATCTAAATAATTTCTTTTATTATTTAATAAAGAAATGAAATTTATGATGTTATTATTTATATTATTAATATGAATCCAATTTTTATAATTCTCATTATTAAAATTATTATCATCAATTGAATGACTTATTGCAAAATAACAATTTTCTATTAATTCTTTAAATTCATTTAATTCTTCATTTCCTTCAAATTTAATATTTTCTAATTCATATTTTTGTTTTTTTTCTGAATAATTTATATAAAAAATTGAATTTTTAATTCTATTTAAAAGATTTTCTTTTCTTTTTGTATCAACTTCTTTCATATCATTTATATTATTCAAAAATATAAAATTTTCCATATAATTAATTATTTCATTTTCATTAGGATTATTTAATTTATCCAATAGTTTTGTTAATAAATTTTTTCCAGAACAACAATTAAGTTCTTCTACAAAAATTTTTTTTACCTCAATTAAATTCATAACTTTTAATGTTAAGTGTTCATTTTTATCAGAATCAATTATAAATTTTTCCAAATTTTGAAAATCATTTTCATTTTTTTCTTTAATCCATTCAATGGAATTAGGAAATTTAGATAACAAAACAAAAAAATGAATTATTTTATTTTTATCTATATCTCTCTCTATTATATTAATATTTATAATTTTTTTCACCAATTCAATTTTTTTATTGATATCATCAAGGGTTCTAATTTTATTTTTTTTATTTAAATCTTCTTTTATTGTTTTTATTTCTTCGAATATTTCATCCTTTTCATCCTTATTAAATCCATAATTCTCTAATAAAACATATATTCCTTTAACAATTTGTTCCACAAGAGAATAAGATTCAAAAGTTATTATTTCTTCATACAATTTTTCAACTATTTTGTCTGATATCATTGGAAAATCGAAAATTTCCATTAATAGTCTATTTATTGCTTTAATTTCAGTAGAAATATTCTCTCTATTCTTTATAGATATTAAAAGTTCCATTTCTTTATATTGAATTTTTTCTTCAATACTTTTATTTTCAAATATTTTTACTAAATTTTTAAATTGCTCCTTAGCTTTATTCAAAGATTTTTCTTCATCTTTAATATCTTCTTTAATTTCCCAATATATTTTATTAAAGCATTTAGAGTCTAATAATTTGTAATCATTACTTTTTTTTCCATACTCTTTTCTTAAACTAATGAAATCATTTTTATATTTTTCATGATCTTTTATATTTATTGGATTTTTTTCTAGTATATTTATAAGCTCTATAATTTTTAAATATTCTTCATTTTTTGAAGGAAAAAATTTTATTATATATTTTTTCATATTTTTAAAATTATCAATATATATTTGATTACTCTCTATTTCATTTAAATATTTTTCTAAATCTTTTTTTTGTTTTTCATTTAATATTTTGGTTATCATATTATAATAATTCTTCTTCTTATTTTTATTATTATAGATTATCATAAGCTTTTTATGACTATACTTATATCTTTTACTAATTTCATCTTGTATAAAAGATTCAGTTTCTTTTTTATAATCATATAAAAAATAATCTTTTTCAATCATTTGTTCAAGTAATAAAAATTTATTATCTTTTTTTTCACTGAATATAGAATTTATATCAATTATATAATATTTTAATTTATTTATGAATTTTTCAACAAAATTTTTATTTTCTTTTATTTTGTTGAGAATATAAATAGGTATCAATTCATCGTTATCATTATTAATTTTAAATTTATTTTTTTTAAAAAAATTATCTTCTATAAAATCAATGTTTAAATTTAATGATTTTTCTTGGTTTTTATGAATATTAGCAATAATAATATTAAGAATTTTGGATGCGCTTATTGTCTTTTTTTTATAATAATCTAAAAGTATTTTATAAATATTTATTTTTGAAAAAAGTTTATTAAAAAAAGTCTGATTTTCATATTCTTCTGAGTTAATTTCATTTTCTTTCTCAATAATCCCATTTATTATTGAAAGAATTGTATTTCCTTCTGATTCATTAAAATGTTCTGGGAAAAAATTATAAAAATTATTTGATGAATTAAAATTTTGTTTTTTTAATATATCTAAATAAATTTCTTTTTCCTCTTTTGTTGCAAATAATTCCCATATTTTTTGATTCTTATATTCATTCATTGTTTCATCATCATCATTCTTGCATTTTTCAATTATAAAATATAATATATTTTTTTTTTGTTCAAACTCAAATGTTTCATCATTAAAATGATGTTTTAATTTTGATATAATTTTTGTTGCATTTTGGCCAATTATATTATTAGAATTAATTTTTTTTTTTAAAAGTTATTTTATTTTTGAAATGATTTTTTTATTCGTTTCTTTTATTTTTTTTATAGAGCTAAATTTTTTTAGTTCTTCAAATGTCATTTTCTCTAAGGAGCATAGGCCTTCTAAATTGTCATAGTGAATATATAAATCAAAATATTTATCTATTATAGGAATAAAATTAATAAAATATTTATTTTTTTCAGCTTGTTTCTCAAATATTGAGTTATGTGATTTAAGTAATTCATTAGAGTCATCTTGTTGACTTACATAATATTCAATATCAAATAATCCTTTCAGAGATTTTAAAGGGGAAATTGCTTGATATATTTTCTCAAAATTATCTTTTATTGTTCTAAGATAAGAAATATAATCGTTATTACTTTTTTTTAATAATGATAATATATTTTCTAATTTTGGACAATGATTAATGAATATTCCAATTATATTTTCATTTAAAATTTCTTCAGTTAAAAAAGTTGTTTTTTCTAATTTAAATATATTAAATATCATTTCTTTGATTTTTTCATCAAAAAGACAATTAATTTCACTTATATTAAATTTTATGAAATATATCATTATTAATTCCAATATTTCATTCTTATTTGTTAATTCGCTATTATTTAATTTTTTTAAGGATTTTATAAAATCTGTTAAAAAATAATCCTTTTTATCAATTAAATTTGTATTTTCAAAATCAAATTTAATTTTGATGTCTTTAAGATTAATTAATGGAGAAAAATTTATTTCATGTAAAGGAGCTAATATACAAAGCATTGTATCAATATTTATTTCTTCTTTTTCTTTATCTTTTTGAATTTCATCAAGAAAATTTTTTGATAATTCTATATAGTAAGCTTTAGTTTCAGTATTATAAAGCTTGTTATCTAATAAATATTTATAAAAAAAATAAAACTTTTGATTTTTGCTAATTTTTTCATTTATTAAATATGCTCTATCTTTACCATAATAATAATAATAAAAAATATGGTTAAAGTAATTTTGAATATTTTTGATATTCTCTTCAATTATTTTTAAATTATAATTAAATAAGAACATACAAGAATTTTCATTTGGTTCAATTTCTATTAAGTATTTATTGGCTTTTTGTTTATAATCTTTATCATTTATCTTTTTATTTTCTTTAATTTTAATATTAATCTCAATTTTTTTGTTTTCATTTAATATAGCCTCTACTTCATTAATAAAAACTATATATTTTTCTTTATTTTTTTCCTGTTTTATTGATTTATAATCATTTTGTTCTTTTTCATTTATATCAATTAGGAATTTATTTATCATTTCTTCTTTATAAGAAGTAATAAAAAAAATAGTATATGTCTTATTCATATTATTTAATGATAATAGTTTAATTAATCAATAAGAATTGTTTAAAAAATATATAAATAAAAAAAATAGTTAAATAAATAATAAATACAACAATAAAAATAGATTATTGGGGATTGGGGATTGGGGATTGGGGATTGGGGATTGGGGATTGG
>JAJJLS010000081.1:0-12597 GCA_023783355.1 Polyplastron multivesiculatum
CCAATCCCCAATCCCCAATCCCCAATCCCCATTTTAAAAATATAATTTTTAAATATTTAAAAATTTAAATTCTATTTTTAAATTAAAAATTATGATTTTTTAATAAGATTAATTAGATTTTTTAAGGATTTATTATATTATTTTAAATCATCAGTTATTAATAGATTTTCTTATATAAATCTAAATACTAAACTTTTCATAAATATTATACTTCTGAATAGATATATAATTGTTATCTTATTTTCACTTTTTAATTTCTCATAATTATCATTCATTATTTAAAATGATAAATGTTTTATTTTTTTTCTTTAATTGTTGTTTTAATTTTTTGATTAACTTTCTTTTTCTTGTATTTCATTATAATCTCAAAATTTTTTTTTTTTTGTGATTTAATTCTTCTTTAGTATTTATATTATTATCTTCATTGTTAATATCTATAATATTTATAATTATAAGATTGTAATTAACATTATTATTTTTTTTATTTACTCTTTCTTGTATTTTTTTTTCTAGTTTCTGTGTATCATAATTTTACATATTTTTTTCTCTTTTTTTATTATCTAATATTTTATTCCTATTTATATTATTTTTATCTAATTTATTACAATTTTCTTTTAACAAATATTATCATATTAATATTTATTGTCATTATACTCTTCTTTTTTATTTATATTTGTAATTACTTTTTTGACTTCATTTATATCTTCATTATTTATATAGAAAAAGTATTTATAATTATTTTTGAATTAACATTAATTCTTTGAAAAATTATAATTTAAAGATGGTAGCTATACTTTTATCAATATTATTTAGAATTAGTTTTATTCTAGGGAATCCAACAAAATCACAAAAATTAATTGGACAAAAAAATAATTTAAGAAAAATTGATGAATTATCTGATGACATCGTTATTATACATGTCAATGATGTCCATTGTGGAATTCAAGATACAGTAGGTTATGATGGATTTGTTCTCTATCGTAAACAATTACAAGAAAAATATAAACATATTATAACTGTAGATGTTGGAGATCACGTTCAAGGAGGAACTATCGGCGCTATTTCTGATGGAGAAGCTATTATTAAAATTATGAACAAAATAGAATTCAATGTTACAACATTAGGAAACCACGAATTTGATTATGGAATTGAACAATTAAATAAATTATCAAATAATATTACCAGTAAATATATAAGTGCAAATTTCTGTTATAATAAAAATAAATCTACAATTTTCGAACCATATAAAATATTAGAAATAGAAGGGAAAAAAATTGGTTTTATTGGAGTTGTAACACCTTTAACTTTATCTAAGACTTATTTATTAAGTTTGAGAGATGAAAATGGTGATAATATTTATGATTTTCTCTCTGGAAATGATTCTCAAGATCTTTATGATACTGTACAAAAATATATTAATGAATTAAAAAATGAAAAAAACGTTAATTATATATTTCTTTTGACTCATTTAGGAATGACTATTGAGGATTATACTAGTGATGGACTTCTCTCTAAACTTGAAGGTGTTGATGCTATATTTGATGGGCATACTCATTTAGTCTATAATAAAACTTCACCAGATAAAAATAATAAACAAATTCATATAACTCAAACTGGAACAAAATTGCAATCAATAGGAAAATTAATCATTGGAAAGGATGGCACAATATTTTCTGAAACTATTACTGAGGTTCCAGAACCAAGTAATAAAACAGGAGTAATAAATGTAACTCGTTCCAAAGCCAATAGATGGGTTGATGAAGAAATGTACAATTTTATAAATGATATATGGAAAGAGTATGAAGACGAATTAAATATTGTAGTAGGAAAATCTGATTATGATCTTATAATAAAGCCTGAAGAAAATTCAGATTCTCATTCTATTTATTGCAGATATCAAGAATGTACTGTAGGAAATCTTATTACTGATGCGGTAACAGAGGTAGGAAAGGCAGATTGTACCATAATAAATGGAGGATCTGTTAGGAATAATATGAAAACGGGAAATTTAACTAGAAATGATATTATAAATACTTTGCCATGGTTTAATAATATAGTCATAAAAAAACTAAAAGGACAAACTATTTATGATGCTTTAGAGTTTGGAGTAAGAAATTATCCTTCTTCTTCAGGAGGATTTCCTCAAGTTTCAGGAATAACTTTTGATTTGAATCCAACGATTAATAGTACGGTAAATGTGGATCGAAATGGTGTATTTATTAATATTACAGGAGAAAGAAGAGTTTCTAATATAAAGGTAAATGGAGACAATTTAGATTTGAATAAAATATATAATGTTTCTTTACTTGAATATACTGCAAATGGAGGAGATGGATATTCTATGTTTAGTGAATATGAAGTTGATAGAGAAGCGTTAATGACAGATACTGATGCCTTAGATTATTATATTGGACATAATCTTAATTTTTAATTCTGAATAAATATTTTATTAAAATTTAAACTTCTTCAAAATAAGGCCTAAAATGAATTAACTTACTGTATTTTTATATAAAAATTAATTTTAAATTTTTATTTTTCTGTTTAAGGGTTTAACTAATATCTTTCATGATTTTAATTATTTGCATAATTTTTTAAATTAATATTACTACCTGTATTATCTATCTGAAAAGAATTACCTTTACCCTTACATAAAAAAGCTAATGCAGTTACACAAATTAAAGCAACTATACTACATATTATAAAAAAATAAATACAATAAAATCATTTAATATGATATTAAAAAATAATAATAATTTATATAAATGTTGAAAAAAACACCATTGTTATTATCTACGAATGACAAAAAATTAACATTGTCACACATAACTGAAATAAATAAAAGAATTATATCAGCAGAGAATTTTGATAAAGAATACATTTTGAAAGAAAAAGATCTAAACTTATTTTACCTTATTTTAGAATTAACAGACAACAACACATTATCAATGATTGATTTCATAGTGAAAAATACTAAGAAGAAATACAAAGAAAAAGAAATATCAAGGAAAAAAGAAATCAAAATTTTTTCAATTAAACAAATTTTATTATTATTTAAATATTTATCAATAGAACAACCCATGGACGTCCATAAATTTATTGGTTTATATTCTGATTTATATAAATTAATTTTAAAATTTCATAATTCATTTAAATTAACAACAATTAATGATGTAATAGAAATTATTAGATATAATATTATTATAAGTATGAATGATTTAATTAATAAAAATTATATATTTAATTGTTCGCTCAAATTCTTAATTGATTTTTATAAAGAAATAAATGAGAAGAAGGAAAAAGATGATAATGAAATTAAAATTTTAAATACAACATTAATTATATTTTTTTCAACTGTATATAAATATTTATTAAATAAAAAAAAAAATGTGATTTTTTTGCAAAGATATGAAAATATTGAAAATTTGGAATTATTTAAAATTATTATTTTCTATAATAAAAATGTTAATGAAAACTATGATGAAAAATATAAAGAAATAGCTTTAAAATTAAATGATCTTATTAATAAAATTATTTTATTAGTGTTTAGTTTTAGTTATAGTAAATTGATTAATGAAACAATATTATTAGATATAGAAGAAGGCTTTTTTGAATTGAAGAATGGAAATGATATAAAAATTAAAAATAATATCAATTTGTTAAGTAATAAAATACATATAATAAATAAGATATATGAGAATGAAAATGATTTATTAAAAAAAGATGTGTATTTTCCAAAAAATTATTTTGTATTTAATAATTCAATTTATAGTGGTATAGATTATAATCCTGAATTTGACTTGTTTAATTATAATTTCTTATTGATGTTTTCTTTTAAAGTTTCAGGTAATAATAATTATCCTTTAATATCTTTTGTTAGTGAAGAAAATGAAAAAAACGAAAGTGAAATTTTATTAAATCTTTCAATACAAAATAGAAGGATTAGCATTTTATTTCAAAATTATCATCAAGAATTTAGTAATATAGAAATACAAAATGATAAATCATATTTAATAGTAATAGAATATTTTAAAAATAATATAGGATATGAAAAATTAAAATTAATAATAAATAATACAGAAGAAAGAAAATTTATTGAATTAGGTTTAATTGATTATGATAAAAAAGTTTTTGTACAATTAGGCCATATAACAGAAAAATTCAAATTGAAAAATCCTTCATTGGACAATTTATCACTTAATTATTCTGGGATAATGGGATCAGTAATAATTATTCCCGATTTAAATAATGAATTTCAATATAACATAAATGATGATGAAGATGATTTTACAACTAATGCTAGTAAATTAAAAGGGTTTTATGATAATTATTCATATTTGAATAAAAACTGTGATTTGAGATATTTATATTTATATGAAAATTATAAAATAATTTCAGATCAAAAATTTATAAATGCGAATTCTTATTTTAATAAATTAGTTGAAAAAGATGGAATTAGAGAGTTTTATATAATTTCCCCTTTATCAATGATAAATACAAATGATCATAATACAAAAATATTTATAGATAATATTAATGGATTTAGAAAAAGTAGCAATGTTCTTGATATAGATACCTTTTATAATACTTTAAGTGTTCCTTCAAAATTCACTGAGGCCACTTATGCAAAAATTAATAATAATTCACTTCAAACTTTTGTACAAAATGATGGCTTTCATATATTAACATTAATATTAGAATATTATTATAATTTATTAAAAATGATAATGAACTATTCTCAATATGATAATAAACTATCAATAGTATATGATATAAATAATGCTTTAATTCCTTTGTTTGATTTTATAACAAATATTATAATGTTTTTACAAATTGATTTATTTTCAAATGATTTAGATACTTTTGGATTTAGCTTAATGAAAGTTATTTATTTAATAGGGGATATAAAATCTTTAAATTCAGAGCTAACAAAATCAATAATTAATAATATTGGTTTATTAATTAATTTTTACAATAATAATATTTCAAATACCAAAATTAGTCAAGTTGTTCTAAGTTTTATAAATAAAATATTCACATTATTATGCATGCCTAAATATTATGATAATGATAATTTTGAAATAATGAAAAATATTTTCAGATTATTTCATGAGATTTTAATAAATAACTATGAATTAATGAATACTGATACACTTATTGCTATTTTACAATTTAGTTTCGTGTTAGATATAGAAATAGATGAAGATGATAATGATAAAGAATTTAAATTAATGAAAGGTGAGTATGAATCCTTGATTGAATTATTAATAAAGCAAAATGAATCAATTACATTTTATTTAGAATTTCTTAAAAATGTTTCTCAAAAAAATTTATCGATAAAAATAAAATATAAATTAATCAAAATTTATTATAGGTCAAATGAGGCAATATCTTTATTAAATAATATATCGGTTGAAGATAAAATGAATAAAGTTGAAGAGAATAAAGATAATAATGATAAATCTTTTTGGAATATTTTTAAGGGTAGAAAAGATTCAGATAAAAAAAGAACTAACTTTAATGATGATAATTTATTATCAATATATCAGAGCATTTTCACAAAAATATTAGCTATGAGATTTCAAAATAATCCTGCAAATGAAAAATATCATGAATTATTAAAATGTATTTTAATTCAGCTCATTTTTGAACAAGCTTTATATATGCTAAAAAGAAATTCAGAAGAAAAATATTATTTTTTTTCTGAAGAAAGTATAGATAAGAAAAAAGAAGATATTAATAAAGGAACAAATATTTCAAGAGGTTCAATTCACCAAAAATCAAAATCTATAAAAGAAATGGCAAAATTAAGAAAATCAAGTCATTTACCCGATGGGTTTAGAAATACGTTTTCTTCTTTCTTCACTTCGGAAAATGAAAAAGATAAAAAAAATAATGAGGCTTCCCATTATTTATTTGATAAAGTAATAGAAGGTAGCAATATTTCTTTTTATGTAGTAAAATCTATATTTTCTTGTTTATTTGATAAATGGGATAGAAATGATAAATTCAATTTTTTTAAAAATGCCACAGAAATCAAATATGAAAGCTTTGATTCGAATTTTGGAGATTTTACAAGATATAAAAAAGAACTATTTTCACAATTTATTGATGGTATCACTTGTATAAATGATAAAGAAGAAATGAAACAATCATTAAAATTACTTTTTACTTTTTTAAAAAAATGTATAAGTGATTATAAATCTATTGAAAAAAATAAAAATATACCTGCATATAATATAAGATATTATAAAAAAAAATTTTATCATTTATTCGAAAGTAAAAGACTCATGAATAAATTATTTGAATTTTGTTTGACAAGTAATCATTTTATTACTACTGATTTATGTGAATTTTTATTGGTAAATATAGTTAATATTTGTAATAACGTAATAGAATATCATCCACGTCCATTTATTTTTTCTTTCATGAAATTATGTTTAAAAAATAAAAATTTACATAAACATGTATATCATATATTTAAAGGTATATCTGAATATATAATTAATAATATAAAAAAAGATTCAGAACTTATTGAAAAAGAAAAAACTGAAATTTTGGAAGAGCAAAATATTAAATTTGAAAATTATATAGATAAAGAAGAAGAAACTGAAAATATGGATATAAATTCATATTTATATTATAATGAAATAAGATTTATAAAATATCTTTTAAATATATTTAAAAATCATCAAGTTGAAATCCAAAAATTATTATATGAAAATGATTTTAAATTTTTAAATAGTATACAAAATTTAATTATAGCTTTTTGTTCAAGTAAATTTATATTTGATTCTAAACTATATATTTTCCATCCTAATAGTTTAATTCAGGATAAAAATGAAAAAATAATATATAGTAATTACAATACAAATAATACTATCTCCACTTTATCAATAAATGCTGCAAAAGATGATGAGAAATTAAAAGAAAGATATAATATTAAAATAATACAATCATTAGATTCAAAAATATTATCTAATCAGATATTGTTAATAAATTTAATTGAATTAATATTTTTAACAATGTATATTTTATGGACAATAAAATTAGATGATAATGATTTAGATAATCAAAGATTATTACATTATTTTATGAAACCAATATTTGAAAAAATATTTATAGAAAATCATTTCATCACTTATTATTTAGATATTTTTAATCAAAAAAATTTTGAAAAAATTGTCCAAAAAGAAAATATTCCAAGTTCAATTACCATTAAATTTCTTGATGATATACCTTTTAAATACCAACATTGGCTTATGAGAAATGCTTCAGGAAAAGATGGTAGACTATTTTCTGCATTATTATTTCTAATTATATTAAAATGTCAAAGTTTATTAATATTATATGAAAAAAATAAAGGAAAAGAAAAAAATAGTAAAATTGATTTGATAAGAAATTTATTTGCTAATAATATAAATTTGGCGCAAAATGATCTTTTTTTAGTAAGCCAATTTATTGAAAAAATAAAAGATAGTAAAAAGACTGAAATGATTCTTGAAAAGGAAGATAACAAAGATTTTAAAAGTTTTAATAAAAATTATAAATTTTTAATCAATTATGTAAATAAATATAAAAACAACATAAGTAGTTTAAAAAATGAAAATATTGATATTATAAAAAATGAATTAGAAAAGAAATATATAAAAGAAGAGGAAGAAAAAAAGCGTATGAAGTTAATTTGGGTAAATTTAAATAAAAATAAGTCTACATCCAATAATGATGACGATAAGTCTAGTGAAAATAATTCTATCTATACAATTTATGAAATACAACAGTTTAGAAATGAAGCAAATGCAAATATAATTTCAGATATAAATAAAACACCACAAAAAAAGTTCAGTAACTTATATACTAAAAAAGATAGTTTTAATAAATATTATAATAAAGAGGATATAATTAATTGTAATAGAAAACTTACTAATGAAAATAATAATAATATTAATAATAATACTATGTATAGAACAAATATAAATAAAAAAAATCGCAATTTTATTGATGCAGAAGAGCCTGTTTTATGTGTTAAAAGAGATTTAATTTTGAAAAAATTTGGATATTTTTTCTTTAATGAATATTTTAAAGATGAAAGATTCATAAAAATGAAAAATTACTTTATGTATTTATATCCACCTTCAAATCAAAATAATAATTATAATGGATTTGAAAAGCAAATGAAAATAAAATATCCTAGTATCTTAAAAAATTTCTCAAATTGTAATAATTATTACCCGAGATTATTTATTAGGCCAGATACTGCTTTCTTCCAAAATAAAAATTTATATAAAAGTCATGAATATTTGAAAATAGATAAAAATAATAAAAATAAAAAAGATGAAAAAATCAATAAAAATGATATAGATATATATAATTATATTATAAGTGAGGAGGAAAACAAAATTATGCATTTAGAATATGGACACGGATTATTAAATCAAGCTGATTTTAATTTATTTTCTGCAGGAAATATAAAAGAAAAACTAATGGAATTTGGAAGTTTTGAATGTGAATATATAAATAATAGAAATACTATTCAAGGGAATATTAAATTGATAAAACATTTCTTAATTTTCCAGACTAATCTAGCTTTCGATTTTTCTCAATATGAAACCAATAGTAGATATCGTATATCTTCTAGAAAAGAAGAAATTAATCAAAAAGAAAAACAAATTATAATTCCAATAAAAGAAATAGAACAAATTATTTATAGAAATTTTTTATTTTATAATCAAGCTCTTGAAATATTTTTATATAATGGAAAAAGTTACTTTTTTAATTTATATGAACAATTTTTATGTAATGATTTTATCAATAAATTAAAAGATCAATATGAAAATTATTATCCAAATAGAGAAATGATTGAAATAATAGATAACCCTATTGAGTATTTTAATAAAAAGAAATATTGTAATAATTGGTTAGATGGAAAAATATCTACTTTAGATTATCTATTATTAATTAATAAATATAGTGGCAGATCCTACAATGATTTAACTCAATATTTAATATTCCCTTGGGTATTAAATAATTACTCAGATATAAATAATAAAAATAATTATAGAAAAATGAATTTAAGTATGGCTATTCAAGATCAAGAAAATTTAGAGATAGTTAAAGAAAGTTATGATAATGATAAAGATTTAATAAAAAGAAGTCATTTTCAATATCATTATTCTAATTCTTCTTATATAAGTTTATATTTGTTAAGATTAAATCCTTTTACTTATAATCAAATAAAGCAAAATGGTCATTTTGATTCTCCTGATAGACAAATTGAATCTATGCAAGATATGTGTATTATTTTTAAAAGTTTTAAAGAGACAAGTGAATTAATTCCTGAATATTTCTTTATGGTTGAATGTTTTTTAAATTTAAATTATAACTTTTTTGGCAAAAAAAGTAGTGAAGGAGGTAAAGTATCTATTGTGAATAATATTAAATTAACTTCAAGTTTTTCTTCCTTATTAGAATTGTTATTATTTCATCAAAACTTTATTAATTCTAATGAAATAACTGGAAATATAAATAAGTGGATTGATAATATTTTTGGAGAAAATCAGATAACTACTAAAAAAAATGTAGTTAATAGTTATCCTGCTGATTGTTATGAAAAATATGTTAAAGAAGAAATTGAACAAAAAGTATCTGAATTAAAAGAATATTTAGAAGACATGTCTGAAGGAATACCTGCTAAAATTAAAAAAATAATTAATGATATTAAACAAAAAACTGATTATGCATATTTATTTGGCCAATGCCCACCTCAAATATTCCAAAAAACTCATCCAATTTTTTCATTTTTTAAGAAAAATCGAAAAATAACTACTATTTACGATGAAAATTCTTTAAAAAATGATGCCAATATAACAATACCTAATAAACAACTTTTATATTTAGGATATAAAGTTAGTAATACAAATATGTTTATATTAACAATAAATGAAATATTAGTATATAATAAATTATTAAAGCCAATACAATCATTAAATATAAATAAAATTAATCAACCATATAATATAAATATAGAAGATAATAATTTATTTTTGAAATTTTTATATAAAAATATAATTTTTGAAATAGAAGATTGTAAAATATTTTTCATTGGAGGATATTTAGATAATTCTTTTAAAATTTATTACAAAGAAAAAGAAAAAGATAATATTGATAAAGAAACAATGATGATAAGTATAATGACTGAAAGCCAAATAACATGTATTAAAAATATAGAAGGAAAAAATATGTTCTTTACAGGACATAAAAATGGAAAAATAACAAAATGGAAATATGACTTATTATTTGATAAAAATAAAAATAAAAATAAAGAAGATAATCCATTAAATATGTCTTCAATTATTTCTATAGATAAAATTTCAAGTATAATAGGACATAAATCTTATGTACAAATTATTGATATTAATAACGATTTAAATATTTTAATATCTGCAAGTAATGACGGATATATTCTTATTCGAAAGACTTATGATTATGAATTATTAAATATAATTAAATATAATTCTTTAAAAAAATCGATATTAGATTTTTGTTTTGATAAACAAATTATAATTGTCACTTATTTTAATAATAGAAAAAATAAAGATAAAAAAATAAAAATAAATACATATTCTATCAATGGAATCAAATTAAGTGATTTAGAACAGAATATTTCTATGCCTATAATTTTTATCCAAAGTAAATATATCTTTTGATACATTATTAGTTTTTTCAATACTTTTTAAATATCTTTTTTGTTTTAATTCTTCTAAATAATTGATTTCATTTGCATTTTTAATAAAATTATTTGATATATTATTACTTTTGAAAAATTTTAAATTTTTAATTTTACTTCCCACACTTGTCTGAATTGATAAAGAATTTAATTTATTTCTTGACATATTTGAATCTTGACTAAGCTTTTCTTTATTAGAAAGTGAATTATTACTCATAGAAGATATAAATTTATTTCTATTAATAATAATTTTTTTATTTCTAGACTTTATATTTATATTTGTTATTGTTTTCTTTATTCTATTTGTCATTTCTTTTTTTAATATTTGTGATATAGGAGGTAATTTAATATGTTTTTTTATATAATCTTTTTTATTATTAATTAATTCTTTAATTTCATTATCTTTTTTTTCTTTTTCAATTTTTTTTTTTTCTATTTCTGATATTTCTTTATATATAGGAGGTTTTAATTTTTGTAGAATTAAACTTCTTGAATGCCATAATTTGTGTAATTCATTTTTTTGATTTTTAGCTCTTTCTATTATTTCATTTTTTGTTATAATTACTTTTTCTTTTTCTTTATTTTTTTCTTTTTGTACTTCTAATTTTCTTTGTTCATTAGTTTCTTTTATATAATTGTTTTCATTTTCTAAATAATCATTTTCCATTTTTATATATAAATAATTCTTTTTAAGATTTATTTTTTTATCTTTATGATTCATAATATTTTTTATTTTTTTATCTCTTTCTTCTTTTCTTTTTAGAATAATACTTTTTTCTTTTTGTCTTTGTTGATTTAAAAAATTTTCCTTTTCTATTTCTTTTAAATCATTCATTATTGATTTATTTACTTCTACTTTTTTTAAATCATCTTCTTTTTTTACCCTTTTATTTTTAAACTCAATATTTAATTTTCTTAATTTTGATATAAACTTTTTGTTTTTTAATGCATTTTCTTCATGATAAAAGCTTAAATAATTTTTTAATTCATTTTTTAGAATAATATTATTTGTGTTATCATTTTTATTTAATAATAAATTATTTATTTCTGATTTTATTGAATATAATTTATCAGTTAATTCTTTTTCCTTATTTTTTATATTCTTTAATACATCATTATTTATATTATGATCAATTACACTTTTTGGTGTACCTAAATTTTTTAAAGAAATATTTTTAATATAATTTTTATTTTCTTTTAATTTTTTTAACTCATTTGAAATTGTCTTTTGTTTATCTGATAATAATTTAAAACTTACTTGATGTTTATCCTTATTAAAAGATGATGATGAAGAATTATTTATTTTTTTATTTAATTCAATTATATTATTAATGTCTATATCTTTAAGATTTGTCCCTGATTTAATTTCATTATTTTTCTTTAAATTATTTTTTTTTAATTGTTTTTCATTATCATATGAATTGTTTTTTTTATTTTTTTTAATTATATTTTTTTGATTAATATTTTCTTTTTTATTTTTACCATTTGTTTTATTATGATTCAGATTTTCTTCTTTCTGATTATAATATCATTTTTTATATTTTTATTGATATTCATTAAATATTTTATTGATCAATAAAAATTTGATTAATTTTAATTAAACAAATTATAATTATTATTAAAATATAACTCTATTTGATTTATCAAATGTTAATGAATTTTTCATTAAAATTATCATCATTTATAATTAAACTTCTTTTTGGATTTAAACAAGTAATTATTTAAGGAAAAAAAAAGGAAATAATGATTATTGTCATATATATTGAAAATTAATATTTTTTATTTTTTATAAATTTTATTTTTTCTTATATATTATAAATAAAATTGGAATATAATAAAAAAATTGGGGATTGGGGATTGGGGATTGGGGATTG
>JAJJLS010000082.1:0-12563 GCA_023783355.1 Polyplastron multivesiculatum
CAATCCCCAATCCCCAATCCCCAATCCCCAATCCCCAATTGGATTTTATTTTTCATTATTTTAAATTAAAAAATATAATTTAATATAAAAATATTTAAAATTATTAAAAATTATTTATTTTTAATCAAAAATTAAAATGAAATAATCATTAACTTTCATTTACTTCATTATCATTATTAGCTTTATTAATATTATTTCCTTGAGTAAGGAAAAATCCATCATTATTTTTATTATCATCATTTTCAATTTCTTTTTTTGGTGTTTCTTTTTTCTTATTACTTTTACTACTAGTAATAGTTTTATTCATATTATATCCTAAAGTTTGTAATTCATCCTCATTAAAAACTTTTCTATATATATCTTCCTTTGTCTTATAATGTCCACTCGTTAATATAGTGGAAACTTTGTCCAACAATAATTTTTTTCTTTCCGCTAAATTATTCCCCAACGTTCTTTTCTGGTTATTAATTTTTTCTTTTTCTTTCTGCATGTCAGCCATTTTTTCATTTCTTAATTCAATTTGTTCAACTTTTTTTTTCCTTTCGAGTTCTTGTTGTCTTTCATATCTTGATAAATTTTCTGCGGTGTCTTCTCTTTTCATCGCAGCTATTAAATATTTATTCATTAAATCTTTATCATTATCTTCTTTTTGTTTTTTTATTTTTTCTTCACTACGGGTATATTTTTCTATTAATTTATTTCTTCTTTGTATAATTAATTCTTCATTTTTTTTCTTTGTTAATAAATTTTTTTCTTCTTTTTCTTTTCTTTTTAAAGATATTTCTATAGCTTCTTTTTTTTTCCTTTCTTCTTGTTCTAATTGTTGTTGTCTTAATTTTTCTTGCTTTATATTATATTCTTCAATTTTTTTCTGTATTATTTCTTCATTGGCCTTTAGTACTTGTTTTATTTTTTCTTCTCTTTTTTTTAATTCTTCTTCATGCTTTTTACGTTCCATTTCTTCTCTTTTTTCTGTTAATTTTCTTTTCTCCTCTAATTCTTTTTGTTTATCTTCATACTCTTTTCTTTTTTTTTTTAATTCTTGTTCATTTTTTTCTAATGCTTTTCTAATTCTTTCCTTTGCTTCTTCTTGTAATTTTTTTTTTAATTCAGTTTCTTTTTTTCTTCTTTCTTCCATATTTTTTATTCTTTTTGTTTCTTTCTCTTCTAATTCTACTTGTTTCTTTTTTAATTCATTCTGTTGATCTTCCTGATATTTTTCGACTTTTTTTCTTAGTTCATCGGAGGCTTTTTTGGCCTCTTCTTGTTTTTTTTGACGTTCTTTTTGCATTTGTTTCTTCTTGTTTTCTTCATCTTGTTGTTGTTGTAATTTTTTCTTTTCTAATTCGTTATATTTTTTAATTGTTTCTTCTTCTTCTTTTCTTTGTCTTTCTTTTTTTTCTTCTTCTTTTTCTTTCATTTTTTGTTCTTTTAATTTTTGCATTTTTATTTTTTCTTTTCTCATTCTTTCTTCTTTTTCTTCTTTTTCTTTTTCTTTTTGCTCATTTTTTTTTCTTGTTTCATTCAGACCATATTCATAATCAATTAAATTTTTTATTTCACCCAATTGTTGCTTTTTAATAAGCTCTAATTTTTCTAACTCCTTTTTAATCATACCACTTTGTTGCGCTTCTTCATTTTTCATATTTTTGAATCCACTCGTAGTATTTTTTGCACTTTTCCCGCCTGGACCATCCTGTCCTTCCTCATTTTCTTTTTGTAAAATTTCTGCTCGTATTTGTCTTGCTTGGTCTATTGCTTCTTGTCTTCTTTTTTCATAATGTTCATATCTTTTATCTTGAACTTCTGTTTTTTCTTGTTTTAATTCTGGGTGATTATCTAAATATTCTTTTTTTGTAATTTTATATAATTTCTCTTCTTCCAAATATTTATATTTATTAAATTCCATTTTTTATTAAAATAAATATATATAATATTAATTCATTATATTAAAAGATAAGGAAAATATTTTATAAATAATATTAATGAATTCTAACCATAATAATAATTATGATTCATTAAACAAATCTAATAATCAAGATAAAAATGAATCTTCATCTGAAGAAAATAACCATACTCTATTAAAGGACTTAAAAAATGAAATTGATAAATTAGAAAAAGAAAAATTAAAACTAATAAAAGCTGTTGAAGAACTAAGAGAAAAACAAATAGATTTAAATATAGCAAATAATCCTGAAGAAATAAAATTATTAGAAGAAGAAAGAGATAAAACAAAAAAAAAAGCAACTGATAATTTATCATTATGCTCAAAAATGGCTGAAGAATTAATAGTCTTAAGAGATAAATTAGATAAATATAATCATAAATCAAGTTGACAAAATATTAATAATAAATATTTTTTTTATTTAAAATTTTCTCATATAAGAAACATATATGATTTATATTATTTTTTAAATTTTTTCTTTAAATATTTTATTAAAATAAAAATAAAATACCTAAATCTATTTAATAAATAATAAAAAATAATAGATAAAATAAATAAAAAATAAAAATTATTCAAATAAAAATGAAAAAAGAAATGAAAAATGAAACTGAAGAGAAAATGGACTTACTTGAAAAAAAAGGAAATAATAATAATATATATAAATTACAAAAAAAATTAAAAAATCAAGAAGAAGATAAATTAGACGATTTAGATAATATATATGAAAAATATAGAGTAGAAGATATTGATTTTATCTCCCAATCTTCCAGTGAAGATATTGAAACAAAAATGAATAAAATGATTGAAATCAAGAAAAAGGGTGGTAATTTACAAGAATATCTGAAGAATAAAGAAATGTCTAAATTCCATCAAATGAAAATAAATGCAGATAAATTCCAACAACAAAAAGATAAAAAACAACAGCAGAAAAAAGAAGAAAAACTAATGAAAATGAAAAAAGGACTAGATAAACTAAAAATAATAATTCCTAAATTAATAAGGAATATAGCTTATAGAAAATTGACAAAAAAGATAAAGAATAAAATAAAAATAATATCTGGCTTTGAAAAATTTAAAAATTTTTATCTAAAAAGAACAAAAACTATTAAAACAAATAATTTTAAAATATTTCTTAAATTTTCTGATGAGAATATAATGAAAAGAAAAATAGAAAAATTAGCTAAAGAAAAAAAAGAAAAAGAAAGAAAAGAGAAAGAAGAAAAAGAAAGAAAAGAGAAAGAAGAAAAAGAAAGAAAAGAGAAAGAAGAAAAAGAAAGAAAAGAGAAAGAAAAAAAAGAAAAAAATGAGAAAGAAAATCAAGAAAAATTAATAAAGGAGAAACAAGAAAAAGAAAAGAGAGATAAATCTGAAAAAGAACAAGAAAATGAAAAGAATATAGAAGAAGATTCAAAAATAAATGAAAATGAGAAAAACGATACAAAGATTAAAATTAAAAAAATTAATTTTACATCAGATATAAAAATAGAAGAAAATAAAGCTGATAATCAAGTAGAAAAAAAAAACAATAATATTAATAAAATGCCTGTTTTAAATGAAAAAGGAAAGAAAATTTCTTCTAAAAAAGAACAATTAGAAGTACTCAAAAAAAAAGAAGAAAACTTTTATAATAAAGTAAATCTTCATTCTAAACGTAAATATGAAGAAATGAAAATCATTGATGAACAACTTGAGAAACAAAAACAAAAGATTAATAGAATAAAAGAAGGTCTTAATGTATCTAATACTGAATCAAATATTTCATATAGTTTAAACCAAGCCGCTTCCATTGAGAAAGGCCTGAATTATTTAAGCAATTTTTACACTAAACAATTATATAAAATATTTTTAATAAAATTCAAACAAGCTAAAAAAAAAAGAAAAACAAATAGATTAGAATCCCATAGAAGTCAAAAAAAAATAAATGTTCAAGGAGAAATTGATAAATTAAGTAAAAAAAATTTAGATATAAATAAATATCAATCTGAAAAGGGTATTTTAAAAAGGGGTACAAGTTTCCATTATCATCGCCATAAGCATGAAAAAGAAAAGGATGTAAATGAAGTTAAAGAAATAGAAGAAGAACAAACTTCTTCTTTTCTAGAAGATTCAGAAAGAGATGATACTTTTATTCAAATAAATAGAGTTGGAGATATAGATAAAGAAGTAGATAAAAGTCAACTAGTTGAATATGACTTATTTTATAAAGAACAATTTTTTAAAAATGATGTCTTTAAATATGATGTAAATAATATCCAAGATAAAGAAGTTCAAGAAATTAATCATGAAATGAATAAATTAGATGCTAAAAGAAAATTAATAGCAAAAAAAAAGGAAAAAGAAGTTCAAGCTTCAAAGGGTTTAGATACCACAGAGATAGAAGAAGAAATTGAAATTTTAGAGAAAGAATATATAAAGGCAAAGACTATTGAAAAACCAAAATTAGATTTAATAATGAATAATACTGAAGGACTATTGTATAAAGGTAGATTATTGGGATGCTATTTTAATGGAACAAATAATAGTGATTTTCCTAGATTTTCTTTGGAAAGTGAAAAAGAAATAGGAGCTAAAGAAGTTATAGATTTTAAAGTTTTGAGAAAAGAAGAACAAGCTAGAAGATTCTTTGATTATTGTTATTGTCTGGAAGAAAGAAAAAAAATAAATAAATGGCTTGTTTATGCACGTTTTTGGTGTAGATTTTTTGTAGATAATTGGATTTTTGATAATTTATCTTTATTAGTTATTATTCTTAATACAGTTCTTATATTAATATCAGATCCAACAGATTCAAATAATATAGGTAATTTATCTGATCAATATTTTTTATATTTTTATACAATTGAAGCAATTCTCAAAATAATTTCATTCAAATTTTTCAGTGCTGAAGATGCTTATATTAAAGATTATTGGAATATTTTAGATTTTTTTGTAGTTTTAGTAGGTTGGATATCATTTATTATAGAAAGAGCAATGAATGGAACAAAAATAAGTGGTTTGGCTGGGTTAAGGGCTTTCAGAATTTTGCGTCCTTTAAAAACTGTCAAAAGATTTAAAGGATTAAAAAAATTAGTAACTGCATTACTTGCTTCTATTGCCCATTTAGGCGAAACAACAATTGTTTTAATATTTTTCTTTTTAATATTTGCTATTGCTGGGAGACAAATGTGGCAGGGAAATTTTTATAAAAGATGTATGAATGTTAATTATGGTTACTTATATTCAACATATAAAGATAGACAGATGTGTTCATTTGATTCAGACTGTGAAGATTTAAATTCATATGGTGTTAGATATATATGTGCAAAAGGTTATCTTAATCCTGATTCTGGTGCAATAAATTTTGATAATACATTAATTGGATTTGTAACAATTTTTGTTATGGTTACTTTGGAAGGATGGACAAATGTTTTTACTTATGTGAGTAAAACTTTTAAAGATAAAATACATATAAATGCTATTATTATTTTTTTTTACTTTCATTTATTTGTATTTTTAGGTGCTTTCTATTTGATTAATTTATTTTTAGCAGTAACTAATTCTGAATTTGAGCATATAGAAATGGAAAGAAAGTTATTATCTGAAAAAAAAAGTTTTTATAAATTAATAATGTCAAAATTTGATTTAAAAGAAAAGGAAAAAATGGATAAAAAAGAAAAGAAAAAAAAAAAAAAAGATAGTAATAATAAGAAAAGTGATCAAGCTTTAATTGATTTATATTATAAAGTAAAAGATGATGCATTTCAGATTAATAAAAATAGAAGAAATATCCCTGTATTATATTCAACAATAAAAGATATATATATAATGAGTAATAATAATCCAGAAGAATTATATTTACAAGACTTAAGAATTGATGATGAAGAGAAATTTTTAGCAAAAGATATAAAGAGACAACAAAAGGAAATAGATGCTTTGATTGATGAAAAAAGAAAAGAAATGAAATTCAATTTTAAAGATCAAAAAGATAATGAAAATATTGATAATATAAATACACAACAAAGCAAAATAAAAACAATTAAATCAATAAAGAGTACAAATTCAAATATTAAAAAAAATAATTCTGGAGGATATACAGCACTAAAAAATAATACAAAAAAATCTGATACAAATTGTGAAAACATTATAAGATTTATGAATAAAATAAATAAAGAGATGATAAAAGATTCAATTGAAAATACCTTAAAAAAAATGAATGAAAGAAAATATACTATTAATAAAAAAGAAGTAGATATTCAAACTAAAGAAGATGAAGAAAGAAATGCTTTAAGGAGAAAAATAGAAAAAAAAGAACAAAAAAAAATGTTAATGAATCAAATAATAATGGAGGAAGATTTACCATATGAAAAAGAAATTAGAAAACTAAAAGAGAGGAAAAAGAAGGAAATGGAAGAAAAAGCAAAAAAAGAAGATAATGAATTAAAATTAAATAAATTTAGAAGCAAAATGTCAAAAGCCATGTTAGTTAAACAAAAAGAAGAAAAATATAAAGAATTAGCAAATCAAGAAATTATAGCAGATGCTTTATCTTTTATGACTGATTTATCTTTATCAAATATCAATCAAAGTTTTTCTCAATTTAAAAGATCAAAGTCTATAAGATCAATAAGTGAAAATAATAAAAGTATTGAACTTGAAGATAGTAATAATAGCAATGATGAAAATAATATGAATGACAACCTTTTGATTGCAAATAAAACATTAATTCAAGATAATGATGAATTTGAAGAAAAAGTTAGCTTTCAAAGGCCCAGATCTATTTTGGATTCTGTTATTAAATTAAAAGATGATGCTGAATTACAAAGAAAAATAAAAAGATTAAGGGATAAATTTAATATTAACAAATTTTTGAAAAATCAAGAAAAGAAAGGAGTAAATATAAAAAATGTAGGAAGAAGAAGATCATTTTTAAAATTTTTACAATATGCTCAAGAGCCAGATAATTTAGAAAATTATATTTTAAATACAAGTGCTAATAAACTAAATTTAAATAGCATAGAAAATAATAATATAAGTAATGAAATAAAATCAAAAACAAACGATAATTTAATTGATTCAGAAACAAATAATAATTTAGATTCTATAAATATAAAAGAAGAAATTATAAAAAAAGAACCCTTTGATGATAATAATAGTCTATTAAGCAAAGATTCTCATATAAGTATAGATCAAAATGTATCTATAAATGATATTAATTTAATTCCACAAGAAATAAAAGAAAATGATAATTATATTTCTAATTGTATAACAGCTGAAAATTTTGTAAAAAATATGGAAGGAAATAAATATACCCAATTAATTAGAAAATCAATATTTGATAGAACTGCAGTTAATACAAATATTGATTTAACAAGTAAGGAACAAGAAAAATATTATAAATTAATGAATAAAAATTTAAATAAAAATTTATATGCAGATACAACAGAACCAAGGGGAAGAAAGCCTAATTGTTTAGACACAAGTCATATAGCTAGTGAAAAAAATTATAATGATTATTTAAAAGGTGAAGAAGAATTAGATGAAAATATATTTTTTGATGAGTTAATAAATAATGAAAAAGATATCAATGATAAAAATAATAAAAATTTACCTATAAAAAAGGAAAAAACAAAATCTAAAAGTATTCAATTATTAAAAACTATGGATACTAAAGTATCACCACGAAAGGCTTTTAAAAGTATATGTATTACTAAAACTTTGAAATCAGAAAAGATTAACGATTTAAGTGGTGAAGATGAAAAACCTCAAGTCGGAAAAAAAAAGAAAAATGATTTTTATATTTTTAAAGCAAAAAGTATTGAAAAAAATATTGATAAATATCCAAAAGAAAATACAAACGAATTTTTAGTAAAAGAAGAAAATAAACCATATACTGATCCTTTATCAATTCAACAAGAGAGTATACCTGATAATTTGAGAGGTAAAAAATATTATATGAATTACTTATATAATATACTAGATAAAGATTTAAAAGTCAAAGATACATTTAAAGTGGATCATTGGGTCAATGAAATTTTAGGAAAAAAAGAAAAATATATTAAAAAAAAACCTCTTCCTGAAAGTGTAGAAGCTTTTTTTGTATTTAATGATAAAAAATTAAATTTAAAAAAATATAAATATTTATATCACAAAGATTTTGAATTCAGTGAAAATGAATGTGCTTATTTAACCCATAATTTAAAATATTTGCCTAGATCAGTTTTGGAAACAATGCCATTAAGATTAAGAAATTTTGGGAAACATTCAGTTGGAATAAAAATAAAAACAGGTACATTAGGAGAAAAACCAAATTCTATGAATATTGCAAATGCAAATAAGTCTCAAGTTCTTAGCACTAATACAAGAAGCGGAAAAACTTTTTCTACAAATTTAAAAAATAAATCATCAATTTTAATGAGTTCTGCTTTTTCTAATCATTATAAAACTCAGGAACAAATAAGATATAAAAAAGGTCTACACGAAAAAGTTTATAGAAAAATAGATGAGTTTAATTATAATACTCTTGCTAATTATTTTACTGAAGAACAAAAATTATATAATAAATTTATTGACGAAAATAAAAAAGATGAAAAGAACAAAGAACTTGAGGCTATCAATAATGAAAGGCATAATAAATTAGTAGTTAAAGATGAAATAACTAGTATAGAAATATATGATCTAAAAACAAATTCAAGAAGATATGTTCTATGGAGTGGGCCAGACGTTTTAAGTAATAAAGATGAAGAACAAAATAGAAAAAAATGGAATAAAATAATAAATGCTTTAGAAGATTTTAATATGATTATATGGCATCAAAACCCAGCAGTTCAAAGAATGCAAAAAGTAAGATATGCATTTTATATAGTTGCAACAAGTGATTATTTTGATTATATTATTTTATTAGTAGTTTTAATAAATTCTATTTTTATGGCATTAGATGGAAATTTATTTAAGCCAGAAGTTCTTAATAATTTGAATATTTCAAATTATGTTTTTAATGCAATTTTTTTTTTAGAATATGTAGTTAAATTTGTTGGTTTAAGTCCTTTAGTATATTATTCTGATGGATTTACATATTTAGATTCAATAATTATTGCATTTGCTGTTTTAGATATGGCAACTCCATCTGAAACGAATGATGAAAAAGTAGGGTCTAAAAAATCTGTTTCATCTCAATTATCATTTTTAAGAGTATTCAGAATTTTTAGAGTTATAAGATTAACTAAAATTTTGAGAAGATTAAAATCTATGAGATTGATTATAGTTTCAATGAAAAAAGCATTAATAAGTGTTTCTTATATAGTATGCATTTTAGTTATGTTTATTTTAATATTTGAATTATTAGGAATGTCTTTATTAAGTGGGAATATTCATTATCAAGAATTTGGTGAAGGATTTTATACTACTTATCAAATACTAACTTTAGAAAATTGGGATGGATTATTATATGAATTATGGCCAATGAATAATTTATGCTTTTTTTATTTTGTTGTATGGATATTTTTGGGAAATTATATTATTTTTAATTTGTTCACATCAATTTTATTACAGTCTTTTGGCCAAGATGATGAAGAAGATAATGATGATTTAACTGAGGATGAGATAGTTGAAAATATGTATCCTTTACCTGATTATTTATATGCAATTAGAAAGGCTGAAAGAGAGCATAAAAAAACTTTTAAATTAAAGCGTAGGGAAAATAAAGAAAACGATTCTTTCAAAGAAGAAACCAATAATGAAAAAGAGGAAAATGCAAATGTTACTTCTACCCAAATAAAAAGTATAAATAAAAGTCAAGTATCAAATTGTTCCAAAAGTAAATCCAAAATTAATAATTTATCAACGGTTAGTAAAGAATCTGATTCAAAAATTTTTGAAGATGATAATATGGAAGATTCATATGATGAAAATAATGATCAAAATCAGACATTTGTTGAAAAGAAAAAAAAAGAATGGGCTCAAATTAATAAATTATTTAGAAAAAATGAATGTGAAAATGCTTTTTATATTTTATCACAAACTAATAAATTTAGAATATTTTGTCTTAAAATAATGAATAATAAATGGTTTGATAGATTTATTTTAATTATGATTTTATTATCTACAGCTAGATTAATTGTAGATACTTTTCTAAATGGATATACTTTCGTTTTAATTTTCGATGTAGTTGATGCATTTTTTAATTCAGTTTTTTTATTAGAAGCTGTTATTAAAATATGTGCTTTGGGATTTGTATTAGATGAAGGATCTTATTTAAGAGATAATTGGAATAAAATAGATATTATTATTGTTATATGTTCAATTTTTGACTTTGAGAATTTAATTGAAAAGTATGCCATAGGTAACCAAAGTAATTCTTCTTTGCAATTTTTAAAAGTTTTAAGATTATTAAGAACTTTAAGGCCTTTAAGGTTCATTTCACATAATATACAATTGAAATTAATTATTACTTCTTTATTTGATTCAATTTTACCTATATGTAATGCACTTTCTATTGTTATAGTAGTATATTATATGTTTAGTATTGTTGGAATTTCACTTTTTTATGAAAATTTACATAATTGCTATGTGCTTCAAAGTAATGGTTCTTTTAAATTAGCAATAAGTTCATTTAATAATAATTTAGCAGATTATGAAATAAGTAATGATATGCCTTCAATTTCAGCCTTTTGTGCAAATAAATATAATGGAATCATGGATACTGGTCCAAGTTTCAAATTTTCAAATATAGCTAATTCAATTATTACATCATATGTTTTATCAACTCAAGAAACATGGCCAGATATAATGAATTCATATCGTATATATGGAGATATTTATGGGGCATTTTTTATTATTTATAATTTAGTTGTCTCATATTTTTTCTTAAATTTATTTACAGGGATCATGTTCCGTTATTTTAATAAAGCCTTTTCAAGAGAGCAAAAACTTGCTGAAGATGATAAAAAAGCTCCAAAATATTATGATTTTTTAACTCAAATTTATCAAGCACAAAGTGATTATGAAACATGGGTAAGACCAAATAAAGGAACTTTTAAATATTATTTAAGGGAATTTGCTGATAGCAGTTTTTTAGATAATTTTATTATGGGTTGTATTCTTTTGAATTTAGTTTCAATGGCAATGAACTTTGAAAATCCTTCAGAACAATATAATCAAGCTTTGACTATCGTCAATTATATTTTTACTGGAATTTTTATTGCAGAATGTGTATTAAAACTTTCTGCATATGGGCCAGTTGGATATTTTCATTCTGCTTGGAATAAATTTGATTTTTTTGTTGTTGTTGCTTCTATAGTTGATCTTGTAGTAGCAAATATTGATGGAATTGATGCAGCATTTTTAAAATCATTCCAAATTATTCGTGTTTTAAGAGTACTTAGAGTTACTCGTGTTTTACGTTTGGTTAAATCTTTAAAGGGTTTAGAAAAATTAATTCAAACTTTAACTTGGTCAATTTCTGCTTTGGCTAATGTCTTTCTTTTAATGATTATTATTTTTTGTATATTTGCTATTTTAGGATGTTATTTTTATGATAGTATTACTTATAAGAAATATAAATCTAAATTTATTTATATAAATGAATATTATAATTTAGACAATTTTTATAATTCATTTTTGTTAACATTTAGATGTGCAACTGGAGAATCTTGGCCAAATATAATGATGGAATTAGCTTTTGTTGATACAGACACTGTCTCTGAAGCTTATGCTTATATTTATATGATTATAAGTAATTTTGTTAATTCTATAATTATGTTAAATCTTTTTTTGATGGTTACTTTGCAACAATATGATGAATTTACAAATAAAAAATATAATCCTATAGAAAAATTTGAATCATTCTTATCTGAATTTAATAATTCTTGGAATAAATTTAGTACTCCAGAAGACAAAGGGATTAGAATTAAAAAAGGATTAGTTATTAATTTTTTTATGGATTATAATTGGAAAAAATTGAATTTTCCTGAAAAAGGAAAATTAGAATATGTCAAAAAATTTGTATCTGATTTAAAATTAAGAAATGATTCTGAAGATAATGTATATTATCATGATGTAGTTTGTAAAATAATAATAAGTCAATTAGGTTCCCAAGTTGATAAAGAAAATCCCGATAATGCTTTGATTCTAAGAACAGAAAAAAAAGTACAAGAAGAAGTTAAAGAAATAATTGATGGTTATATAGGTAAGAAAGAGAAAAAGGAAAAAGGTAAAAAAAATATTATTATTACATATAACCCTCTTACAGTTCATTTATACTTTAAGATGTCATATTTATATATTAAAACTTTTATCGATTTTTATAAAGAAAATCTTAGATTTATGAGTCAATTTGATGAAGAACCAATTCAAGATTCCCAGTTAGTTGATGATGATAATGATATAGCTGATAATATTGGAAGTGAAAGAGCTCTAAATAAAATTGATACAAAAAAAAATAAATGATAAGAACCTAGATATTATAATAATTTTTGTGAAATTCTTTGACAAAAAAAGAAATAAAATAATTATTAGTATTATAAAATTTATATTAATTTAATGAATAATTTTAATTTATTTTTATGAATTAGATAATAATTAAATTTTTCATTAATTAAAATTTAATATTATTTTAATGGGGATTGGGGATTGGGGATTGGGG
>JAJJLS010000083.1:0-12498 GCA_023783355.1 Polyplastron multivesiculatum
CCCAATCCCCAATCCCCAATCCCCAAAACCCCAAACCCCAAACCCAAAACCCAAAAAATAAATAAATAAAAAATTTTTATCATATTATAAAAAAAAATTTAAATTTATTTAATAAATTTTTAAAAATATAAAAGTAAAAATATTTTAAATACACTATGATGAAAAACAACTAAAATTTCTTAATATATTTAATGTATATGTAAATTTTTTTACACAATTATATTTTTTTATTCCAATATAAAAAAGAGCAATAATTCCTTCAACAATTAATTCCATTACAAAAAAATTTAATATAAAAGCAAATGCAAAAGATATTAAAAATTCAAATTTTTGATCATGCCAAACAGCAGTAAATCCTATGCCAACATAAAAAGATATAATCCAAAAAATAACACAGAAAATAACACCAGGAATTGATTTTAATCCTTGTTGATGAGATATTTCTTCCCATTCTTTTAAAACAATTAATTGACCATTAAATAATACTAATTTATACAATCGTCTTGCTAAATTTTGAGGAAAATGAAAAAACAAAGCAATAAAATACATTACAATATTAGAAAAAGTACTAGCCACTAAACCATATGCAAATAAATATCCTATTTTTATTAAATCAGCAATTCTTGCACTTTCATCAATAGTTAATAAAATAGATATTACTAATATCATTAAACCTATTTCAGTAATTAGCATTGTTAATTTTTTCCATCTCGGTTGAAACAAAGATACATTACATATAGAATTTATTAAAGTAGTTCTTAATTTATAATTAGCACTAAAAAATTGTGATGAAGTTAATTTTAAATTTCCAAAATTATTAATTCTTCTTTCATTTTCTTCTTTTGATTTTTCAAAATCTTTTGGTAAGTAATTAATGCTAAATGTAGCTCTATTTACTTTTCCAATTTCATTTTCTATTTCAGAAGCATAATCATCTATATTTTTTTTATTATCATTTTCTTTATTTTTTTTTTCATCAGGCTTTTCACCTATAAAAGTATTCATTTTTTTTTTTCTTTCTTTTTTTCTATCAAGTTTCCTATGGCTTGTTGCCTTATCTCTAATATTTTTTTCATCTTCATCTTCATCACTAAATATACTATCTTGTCTATTATTGATTCTATTTTTTTTTAACATCAAATTATCATTTTTTTCATTAATATTTTGTCCATTGGTTGATAAAGCAGCCCTATCAGTTGCTGATAATTTAGCCTTAGGACCAAATTTAATATCAGGCTGGAAATCAACATTCATTTGGGTAGGAATTAATTTTTCTACAATAACATCTTTATTTTTTGCATAAGGGTAAAAATTTTTAACTATTTCTTTTTTAATATAATCTAAAAGCTCTTCTTGGCTTGTAAATTGTTGATCATAACATATACAAATTAACATGTAAATTAAATAAAAAATAAAACAACCTAAAAAAATTAAAGATCCAAAAGCTTGATAGTAATTGGGGAGCCATTTTAATACTCTTGGTCTTCCTAAATAAAAAAATCTACCATTTGGGTGATATGTTACGTTATTATCAACTATAAAAGTTGTGAATAGAGATAAATGAGTTGAACTATATTCAATAAAATTTAAGTCATTTGTAAAATTTATATAATCAACTCCTTCATTAGAAAAATCTTCATATAAATCTTCAAAATATCTAGGGGAAATATTATATTTTCTACTATATTTTTCAATTCTTTGTTCTATTGTATCATCACTAACCATACCATTTTCCTCAATATAAATAGGGTCGGAGAAAATTGGGTCATCTGGACCTTTATAAATATTTGGATCATAAAATGATTTTTGGAAATTAAATTCTTCTAAATATCTAGCACTAGTAAAGGGCATATGAAATATTAATTTATAATCATTTTCACATCCCCTAATTGAAATATCTTTTCCAGTCGTGCTATCAATAAATTGCATTTCTATCATAGGACTTGTATTATTTACTAATAATGAATGATTATAACCAAATGGGAAATAATTATAATCTATATAAATAAAATATCCTTGATAATAAGGATTGGCAAATTTATCCATTTCTATGTAATTTAAACAATTCATAAAATCTATATATGTTTTATAATTACTTTTTCTATCTTCAAAAAATTTTTGATCATCAAAAGAAGGATTAACTGGTATTACAGCTAAATAATAGTTTTCTGAAGTAAAAGTTATACTGTTCCTCGTTATTGAATTTTTAATTGCTAAATGTTTCATAAAATATATTAATAGATTATTTAGGTTTTCAAAGGCTGTTTTAAATTCTTTTATTTGATTATCATTAAAAGATATATTTCTTTTATCAGCATTTGTTTCTTTTTGAATGTCTGTTTTCAGTTTCTCCATTCTCATCATTTCATATGAATAATAATAATCAAGTATTTCTAAATATTCTTTTGTATTATTTGATATAGAATCAGAAAAGACTTCTGTAGCTTTATTAAAAAATTCATCTAATTTTTTTGAAAAAAAATCATCATTATTAAAAAATAATGAAGCACCCTGATATAAATTATATATAACCATAAATTGATACCAATTCAAAGTATCTTCTAAATTTTTATTAATTTCAGATAATAAATCTTCAAAATATTGTTCTAATTTGGTTTGTCCATTTTGATCAATATGACAATATTTTCCTGTCCATCCATTGTTACAAAGGCAAAATATAAATTCATCAACATTAACACATTTTCCATTTCCATTACAATATTCTGATATACAAGTAGGTTCTTCCATTAAAATTTCACTACCATCTAATGCGGACTCAAACTTTGTTTGTAAAAAAGTTGGATAAACCGTCTTATAAGTATCAATAGATAAACTTAATAAATATTGACTTCTATGATATAATAAAACATCATATTCATTCTTATTATTATCACTATAAGGAATACTAAAATTTTCTAATGCCTCATTTAAATCATATATTCCTCCTGTCAAAGATTTAGCAATAGTAATAAATTTTGAAACTGTAGTTGTAGCATTTAATTCGTCTTTTATATCACAAAAAATTTCTATCCTACTTTTATCTTGTTGATAATAAATTACACTAAAATTAGATGAAATTTCATTTTCAAGTGACCATCCTCTTAAAACATTTATTTGGGCAGTATTTTCTTCTTTAGAATAAAATTGATATTGTAAATTTTGAGTTTCTGAAGTATCATCTTCCCAATCATCGCATCTCATAATAAAATAAGTAGTTTTATATAAACCAGTTAAAGGAAAAATATTTAAAGTTCCATTTCGAGGATATGAATTCATTCTAAGATGAAAATATATTGGTATGTATACTATAGAATCATAATATAATATATTGTGAGCTATTACTGTTAAAGATACTATATAGTCTTTTGCTAATTCAAAAAATGTTTTATCTACTAAAACTTCTTCTTCTTTTGTTAAATCTCCTATAAAGGGTGATTCTTTTGGGAAAATCATTGAATTATTATGATTTGCTTCTCTTGTTAAATCAGCTTCAAAACCCCACTCAACTGTATAATCTCTTGAAGTATAATTTGTTACTTCAGCTACTAATTTTTCAAAAGTATTGATATCAATTGGTTCATATTCTACATAATTAATTAAAATTGCATCAGCATCAAATCCTGTACATAAATTATCAGTTATGTTTGATGCTGTTAAATTATATTCTTCGCATTTTAAAACACATTTTTTTTCTTCTCTAACTAAATATCTTTCTCCTATACATTCAGTACAATTAGAATCAAACATCCCATCACATTTATAGCATGTTTCTTCACATGGCCTACATTGATTCATATCATCTCTTTTATAATATCCTGTTGGGCATATATTTTTGCATAATCCATCAACAGGATGAATGTATTTTTCTTCGTCATTGCACATTATACAAGTATCTAGAGTATCTCCAGGATATTTACATTTAGTAAAAGAAGGCTCTTCACAATAGTTATATAATGAATTATATACAGTTCCTTCATTACATAATGTTAAGGTTTTATAATAATCCGCATTTGTTGGATCTACTAAATTATATCCTATATAATTATTATTATTTCTCGTCAAATTAAAAGTTTTGTTATATTTTGGGTCATTATCATCTATTACTAGATTTGTTATGTGATATATACCATTAATTGCATCTTCATATTCTTCTATGTTAAATTCACTTCTTATTAAAGTGATTAAACCTGGATATTTACCTTCACTTTTATATGAATTTGAATTATAATTTTCAATTAAATCTAAACTTAAAAATATATAACTGGTATCTATATATTTAGCATTATATTGTTGCCATAATTTTAATTCTCTAATAAATAAAAATCCATAAGAAGGAGGACTTAATTTACTATTAAATATTATTAAATTTGTAGGTTGATCCCATCTATCATAAGGCAAAATTTCTTTTTTGACTGAAATTGTTTTATCACGAGTATTAAAAAATTGCTTATAAGTAGGTTCATTTATATCTGAACCGCATCTTATTGAAATCCATCCAAATGCGGTAACACTCAATGTTAGAACTAAATCATTATATTTTGATGTATCATTTTGATCCCATAAAGCATAACATTTTGCTGATAAAGAATTTTTTTCATTAATAATTTGAACTCTATTATGTTTATTCCAAATCAAATTTATTTCTTTAAAATTAACATTTGTTGTATTATAACTATAAATAAAAAACCAAAATTCTATTGTTGATTCATTTGTTGAACTTGAAGGAACTGTAATATTTATATCATTTAATAAAGAATAATCTATATATGGTGGATGATCACAATATGTTTTTAAAGTTGCTTTATTTTTTCTTAACCAATAAACTGTTTCTGTCATATCGCAAGTACATTCATTATTTTTTGAATTATAACATAAAGTTTTACAATAGTCATTACAGTTATCACATTGTTTATTATTTGGTAAATGGATATCAAAATATTGTTTATCATTATTGCACCATAAACTGTAATTTTGATATATATTATAATCACTTATACAACATGGTTTTATGCTTAAATCACTAAAACTCGCATTTACATTACATTTATTAGCTGACTCATCTGTACAATTTAAAGGATAATGAATTAATAAATCATCTTCTTTAGTTATTTGGGAAATAATAGTTCCAAAATTACCTTGGATAAAATGACTATATATTCTAAAATCTGCAAAAAGTGCTATAATTTCATTTCCCAAAGATATTTTTGATATATGAATACCATCTTTAGCAATTGAATACCCACTAGAAAAAGGTATATCTATTTTATTCACATTTAAAGTTATCATATGAGGGTGAATATAAGTATCTTTTGATCTAAGATTTGCAATACAAATTGGAGTCCAAATACCAATATAATCATGGAAATTGGTATCTCTAAAAGCCTCTATTTCTGAACCACCTATATAAAATATTAAATAGCTTGTTGAAATATCATAAACTATAAATGTATCGTCTTTAAAAGATAAAATTACTGGTTGAGCTGATGTTGAAGATTGAATTACTCCTATAAATTTCATATATATACAAAATGTATATGCTTCTGGATCTAATGAATCAATCATTGAAATATTAAATGAAACTGTTGTACTTGATGGAACTTTTAAATAATATCCTGTTACTTTTATACAATCATCTTTAACCAATAATTCCTTATCTTTTGGATCTATATAATCAGGAGGACATTCATGCTTTAATTTCCATTCTAATTCTGTTTCATAATTATAATTAATAACATTATCTTCACTTTGAAAATTATTAGAATATTGATGAGTTACATTTATATGGTCAATCCCTGAAATAATTTCCCTAATTATATTTCCATCCATATAATTAATAGTTAATGGATAAAATAATATTAAACTTTTAGGATATTCTGAATATATTCCATTATTAAAATCTTGTATAGTTTGTATTGAAGAAGATCTTATATCCCATACTCTTATATTTCTATAATACGCTGAACCCCACATAATATTAGAAGATCCAGGAATGCAATCTCCACTTGTTTTTCTTGAACAAAAACTAATATATTGCAATCTCATTGTAGTACTTGGAGATATTGATAAGATTGATAAAATCTCTTTTTCAAAATTAATATGAAGATAAACATTTTGTCCAGTTGTGGCTATTCTTGTTTCTATCACAATTTTATTCCATAATTTTTCATGAATTCCAGATATTTGTGTTTTATAAGCACTATTTATAATTTGATAATAATAAACATTTTCTGATTTTTCTAAATATATTGAATGAGGGGTTGAATATAAATAATATTCTTTTTCAGCTGAACCAGCCTCTTTACAAGTTTTTTCAAGAATTAATTGTTTATCTAATTTTATCCAAAATTCATAAAAATATCCAGAACTTATTTTGCTTATAGTTGTAGTACTGATAGTTCTATAAAAATTTGGAGAATTATAACATTTACTAAAAAATAAAGCACTAGAATCACTTTTAGTATTCTCTATGCATTTATATGCAATTCTATCATAACCTGTTTTGCAAGACATCAATCTAACGATAGTTGGGCATTTTAACTCAGAAGTATTTTCTCTAATTTCTTTACTCTCAGATGGACATAAAGTATTACATATTGCTCGATCTTTTGATGTCCCTGGAGTTATAAATTCTTGTTCAATACATTGAGTTGTACAAATTACTTGTTCTTCATTAGAGGTTTTATTTAAAGTTATTATATATCCAGATTCACATGATAAAGGCATATTTTCTTCCATACAATAAGAAGCATGAATATCTTTTAATATACAATCTCTAATATTAATACAGGTTTGTGTTTCACTATCATATTTTTTAAAATCTTGAGTACTTAAATCACACAAAGATTGAAATTTAAAATTAGCACTTAATTCAAAGGTGCTTCCAGCATTTCTTACTGATAAGATCATAGATGTGTCTATTCTTTCATAACTCGTTGATCCATATTTTCTTTCATAAATGGTATATTTCAATTGCTTTTTTTCTAAAATAAAATCTGCAAAGTTTACTACAAATAATAAAGCAGGCAATTGATCATCTAATAGCATTTTCATATTCATATATTTAAATCTTTTTCCATACCAATCTGGTATATAATTTCTAAATAATAAAATTTCTCTTAAAAATAATTTTTTCTCTTCATTGATATTAATTATAGATAAAGAAGATTTATACATGACATTATTATTAAGATCACTCAAATAAAATCTCATTGGGTAAGAAGTATATACTTTTTCTCCATTTTCTTTATCATATAAAAACTCTTTACTAATGTTTTCATAAACAGGTTGTTCTTGATTTCCTTTTATATAAAATTTTCTTTCATAATATGAAACTGAGCACATCACCCAAATCCAGACACCATCTTCACTAGTACCTTTATTAACCAAATTGATTTTTATTTTATTTAATGTAGAATTATATTTATTATCAAAATTTGAATCATCATCTTCATAATCACTATAATACCCTTGAGGGAAACAATATCCAGTTAAACTTTCACCATCTGGTTTTCTAATTGTTATTTGTAAATGTCTAGACCACTTTAAATGAAGGCCTTTTCCATTATATTTCCCACTTTCTTCAAAAAATATCCAAAAAGCCATTGCATAATTTCCACTATATGAAGAAGGTAGTTCTTTAAAAATAAAATCTTTCATTTTTGATAAATCTATAAATTGTAAACATCTTTTTAATGTCACATCAAAATATAAGCCATCTTCACTACACATGGTTAATATAGAGTATTTACTTTCATCAATTACATTCATCCCATATGTACTTTGATAATCATTGTTATTATAAACTACTTCGAGTTCCACTGAATTAACTATATCTTTTACTTTCAAATTATTCGTATAATTATCACCTATAGAACCTCTATAAGAAGGTTCCCAACTATACATTAAATTGTCAAATTTTGAAGGAGTTTCTATTAAAATTCTACTCAGAAATTCAGCATTAAAATAAGCATCTTTCCATAATCTTATTTGCCTAAAAAATAAAACCCCCCAATCATCATACTGATTGGTATCATCAGTTATTATTAGATTACTTGATTCTTCAGGTATTATCCCACTTACTGAGTCTTCTTTTAAAAAAACTTTATTATCTTGAGTATTATAATTTAAATATATTTTCTTGTTTATTTCATAATCAACTGCACATGATAAAAAAATCCATTGATTTATTGTTATTTTTTCTGAGATACTTTTTATAGTATTGACATTTGAACTACATATAAATAAATATTCATTAAGCTGATATTTAACTTCTATTTTATTGTGTTTTGTCCAATTAAAAGTTATTCCTTTAAATATTCCTGGAATATAAGAATATGCATACATCCAGAATTGTAATGTGCATTTTTTTTCTTTTTCTTTAGGTTTTTCTAAATTTATATTTATTTCTTTTATTTTTGAGAAATTTATATATTCTAAAGGCCTACATAAATTTTTATTATTATTTTTAAAAATCATTTGTGAATTATGATTTAAAGATTGGCAATTACATCTTGTCCATCCTTTTCCTGAACAAGTATTCAAACAAGAGTTTTCTGTAGTTAAAGTATCTTTATATAAATAACAAGTATCTAAAAATAACCCAATATCAGGCTCTTCATCTGAAACACAATTATTTCCTCTAAAATAACCAGAAGAGCTGCAAGTTAATCCTATATTAGATGATGGTTCATCTGTATGTTCATGTATTGGAGGTTCAAGATCAGGTATGGAAAATGGATTAAAAATATTTGGTTGATTTGATTCTTCAAAAGTTATAGCTTGAATTATATATTTTTTATAATATTTAATTCCTACGAACAATCCAAAATAACCTTTATAAATTGTTATTTTTTTAAATTCAGGATCATTTGTTATTTTATCTGGATCAGCTTCAATAGAATTTGTATTTATTTCAAATTTTATCATTCTTGGAAAAAATATTACATCATTTTTTTTCATTTCTTTATGATATGCTATTGAAATAAAAGTCCATTTACCTATATTATCTCTAAATTCTGGTTCTACGCTAATTTTATTGCTTTTTATGTCTACATTATCTTGTGTTAAATAAAGACCAATTTCTTCTTTTGTGAAGTAATAAAGTGACAAATTTGGTTTAGTTGGTTCTCCTATAGTAATAATTTTTTGTTCTTCATTTTCAAATCCTATAGGCTTTGTCCAAAAAGCAAATGTTGCTGCATGATTGTCATTACTATAATTAAGAATTATATCATCAGGAGATAAATTTGGAGGGCTTCTAAAATAATATTTAGATTCTTTTAAACATTTTCTTCCAGATAAAAAAAAACCATTGCTACATTCATAACAAAAAGTTCTTTCCCAGCATCTTTTACATCCTATATCACAATAATCAATAAAAGCTGGATCTGAAGCATGTTGAGAATATTTTCCGTATAATTTATTTCCCCCAATTATATCAAATTTGACTCCATAATTATATTTTTTTAAATAATAATCTCCTCTTTGTATGTCAAACATTATATTTTTTGATGGATCTGATATTTTATTATTTGCTATATATTGTTTAGAAAAGGGAAAATAATACAATATTGAGGAAACACGATTTTTAAAATCTTTTACAGGATAAAAATAATTATATTGAACAACTTGTGAATAACTTGCCATATTTCCATCCCATATTCTTAAATCTCTATAATATCCTGTAGTCCAATGAATATTATCTCCATTAATATCTTGGCATTTATTTTCACAGAATATTATATTTTCTAAAATAGTTGCTTTATTTTGTTTTGAAATATCAAAAGAAAAAGGTTGATCAAACGCATGATTAACATAAACAGTTTTTATATAATCATCTGTCTCTGAATAATATTTTCCATAAATTATAAATTTATTCCATTCATTTGAATTAAAAAGTTTATTAATTTTAATTATTTTATATGAATCATAAATATATGGAACTAATCTATCAGTTTGAGAAAAATAACAATCAATTACATTTGAATGAAAAAAAAAATTTTTTTCATATGTCGGGTAATCAAATTGTGATTTTCTTGCTGTGGCTCGAAGGAAAAAATCTGGATAAAACCAAAATTCAATAATATATGATTTTAGTGGGGTAGGTAAATTAAATTGAATTGTTTGAGAATTATAATATCCACTAAATTGAAGATAATAATCTAACTGTGGATCTACACATTTAAAAAATAAGTTATAATGATTTTCATCTTTGCAAAAATTTTTATTATTATAATCATAGTCATCTTCTATAGATAATTTACTTTGATCACAGGTCAAAAATTCACCGCATTCATAATCACAATATCCTGTTGTCTTTGAAATCCCTGGATAAGTTATAAAACCAGAATTACATTTATTTAACGAGCATTGATTATCTTTATAAAAATAAGTATCTTTACAATTTAATATTTTATTCTCATCGTATAAATATTTATAATCACTTTTAGTTGATGAAAGGGTGTTTATTTCAAGATTTCCACCATCTTTTGGAAAATCAATTTGTGTATAAATTTCATTAGGATTATTTAATAATAAACGATAAAAATTTAAAGGAGGTTTAAAATCTGAAATATCATAATGACTAAGTTCTAATTGAATATCTTTTTCAACTATTTCTCCACTATCATATTGATAACCTTTTATTTTATAAGTTCCACTTATAATTAATTGATCAAAAGGTATTTGATATAATATTTCTTTAAAATCTTTTGAATTTTTAAAATCAAAATACATATACTGCATATCTTCATGAATTAATTCTTTAAAAAACATTAAATGTCTTCCATATATTTTAGCATTGGAATTTCCGAAATTTTTTAGTTTTAAAAATAAATAATCTCCATCATTAATAATATGATTAAAATATACATCATTTATTCCATCATCAACAACTCCTGACCCAGGATACAATTTTTCTGTTTTTAAAGTTTTTTGTTTTAAACTAGTTTCTCCATTAATTACAGATTTTAAATAAAATTTTTTATGATCAAAAGATATACCACAAGAAATATGAAACCATTTCCCATTCATAGTCGAAATATCCATTTTATTAAGTTGATTTTCACTAGGGATAATATCAGAGACTACATATTCTGAACTTTTATCATAATAGCTACTATGTAAAGTTGTATCTGAAGTAACTTTCCTATATAAATCTTCATAAGTATGGCAATAAGTAGTAAGAACATCATCTCCTGGTACTATAGATATAACTATTCTATCTTCTAAAACTATATGATATATATCATTTACTAAACTTCTAGAATTTTTTAAATCAGAAAAAAATAACCATAAACCAATAGTTGCACGTTCATTAAATTCCTTTCCATTAGGTAATATTTTTATAACAATATCTTTAAATTGGCTTAAATCTATATAATTTAAATTACATATTCCATTAGTTACACTTGGTTCATTTTCGTTTATTGTTAATGTATTACATTTTTTACATGAACTTACTGCTGTTGTACTTGAATCATCTTGATTACATTCAATACAGGAGTAATGACAAGGTTTACAGAGTCCAATAACACAAATATATCCTCTTAAACAATCAGTTGAATTAATACAACTTTTTTCTGTGGATAATCCAATTTTACTTCTATCTAATAGCTTATTGTATTTAATACCAGTTTTTGTAGAAAGATCTTCTGCAGTTATACGGAAATTTGATAATGATATACTTTTTTGTCCTTTATTAAAAATAAATGTGAGATATTTATTACCTGAAAATATTATATTTTTATCGATTATTTCATCAGTGCAATGAAAACCCATTTTTACATCTGAATCTAATATGTTTTCTATTTCTGTTTTTATATCTATTTGTATAATTTTTAATTTATTCGGTTCCAATTTTACATTACATATTCTTACATCATCTTCAGATGTTTTAACATCTAAAGTAAAATAATTATCTAGTTCTGAAGTAATAACAGGAATAATATAGGTAATTCTCATATTAATATCATGAATAACTTTTAAATTAGAAGGGCATTCAATATTGTACCCAGTCATTACATATTTAAAAAGTCCAATTTCTTCAAAATAATTCTCTCCTTTATTTTTTGTTGAATATTTACTTTTAATTACATTATTTATAAATATACCTGAATTATCATTATAATTAATAATTCCACTAGTAGTACTGCATTTAACAGGTTCATAATATATTCCATATTTTCTACTATAATAATTAGTTGCATCATTTTTATTTGTATAATATCCTAAAGAATATATAAACTTCTCATTTGTAGTGCCATAAACTTGAGAATAATTAAATATTGGATCACCTGGAGAAATATTATCTGGGTAAATAGTTATTTGGCAATTTGTCTTGAAATATGTTATAATTATTATAAATAATAAAAAATAAATAAAGTTTTTTTTCATTTTTATTTTTGTCTGAAATATTAAATAAAATTAAGATAATCATTCAATTTTTTTCAAAATGGGGATTGGGGATTGGGGATTGGGGATTGGGGATTGGGGATTGGG
>JAJJLS010000084.1:0-12422 GCA_023783355.1 Polyplastron multivesiculatum
CCCCAATCCCCAATCCCCAATTCCCAATCCCCAATCCCCATAAACCCATATTCATTTTTAATACTTTAATATTTTTTATAAATTTAATAATTTTTAAATTAAATATTTAATTATTAATTTAAATTTCTTAAATCATTAAATTTAATTTAACAAATTTTAGAATATCATACAAATTTTACACATGCAAGTCTTTCTAATGGTTCTCTTCCTTTTTTTATCATCACAACCTTTCTTATCATCATCTTTTTTATTACTATTATTAGATTTAGCTTTGTTCTTCTTAATATTAATATTATTATTTGTTTTTTTGATTGCTTTATTTTTCTTTTTATTATTATTAATATTATTACTAATTTCCATCATATTATTATTATTAATATAATTACTAATTTCCATCATAATATCTTTATTATTAATATCATTCTCTATTTTATCATTAATTTTATTTTATTAATACTTTGGTCCATAACACACATCATTAATCTATTTTGAGATTCATCATTTTACTTTTGATTAATATTGATATTATCATTATTTCCAGAATAATTGTAATCTAATTTAACATCATTGATATTATTTATATTATTATCATCCAAATTTTTATTAATAGAATTTTGTTAAATATTATTATCATTCATAAAAATATTCATTTTATTATGATTATTTGAACTAATGCTATAATTAAAGCTTTTGTTATTTTGGATATTATTATTAATATTTATATTATTAATATCATCAACTTTTTTTCATCATAAATTTGGTTATTTCCCTGAATATTATTAAGGTTATGAAAAACAGGATTCTGCATGGTGGACAATTGCTATCTTTATCTTCAATTTTTTTAGATTATTTTGGTTTCATTTTATTATTAATAATATTTTCATTATAATTTTTTTTGAATGGTAATATCTTGATTGGCATTATTATTATCCATGGATTACTTGCTAGATTTATATATGAAGTTTTATCATTTTTTATATTCATATTAATTTTATTGATACATTGATTATAATTAGAATCATTTATATTAATTTTATTATTTTTTAAATCATTATTATTAGGTCGCATGAAGAAAATAGGAATAGTCATGTTTGTAGTATCACTATATTTTCAGAATTTATTATTTTTTTTTATTATTTGAATTCAAATTATTATTATTATAATTATTTTTTATATTGATATTATTATTTTTAATTTTTATATTATTAACACTTGAATTAATTGAATATAAATTATCATTATTATAATTACTTTTGTTAATATTAAATATATTAATTTCTATTTTGAATATTTATTTCATTATTTTCATATACTTCATTTAAAAATATATCATTATTTTCAAAAATTTTTTGATAAATATTATTTCCATAAATAATATTTTCATTAATATTATATTCTTCTAATAATAAAGGATTATTATTATTTATATTATTTTTTAATTCTTCAGTTATATTTATTATATATTCAGGATGAATTTTATTTAATTGAAAGAATAAATTAAAAATTATCATTAAATCTAAACATTCATCTTGAATATATTTATCGAAATCATTAATATAAAATAATAAATCACTTAAATTAATAGATTTCAAAAATTCAAATATATTTATTTTATTTTTATTTTTATCGTAATATTCACACCATTTATATCTAAAAAAATTAATGGAATCAGAAATAAATGAAGTAAGTGACATTTTAAAAAAATAAGATTCAATTATATTTTTGCATATATTAGAATTCAAAAATTTAATTAAAACATTTTGATACAATGCAATTTTGATTATATTTTTATACTCATCGATTTCATTTTCAATATTATAATAATTACTTAAAAAATCTTCTTGATTAACACCATTATTAATTATTATACCATTTAATTCTATTTTTTTATTTTGTGAAGTTATTTTTGTAAGACTATTATTTATTTTTTCTATATACGGCGTTTTAAATGCAACTACTATATTTAATTTATTTATTGTATAATTTATAATGTTAAAATAAATTTCTTTTAAACAATCATAAGTGGAAATCAATAAGCAATGTTCATTTTCAAATTTATTTATTATTTTTTCTTTTTCTTCATCCATTAAACCGTAGATAAATTGATGATTTATCTTATTATTTTTAAGAAAATTGGAAAAATCATTTGCCTCTAAATAATCCAAAAATAAAACTAATATATTACAATTTAAATTATTATAATTTGTTTCAATGTAATTTTTTATATAAATAAATTTATTCATTTTATCAGAACATATTTTTTCTTGAATCTTTGGAATTTTATAATTATATAAGCAATCAAAAGAATCTATGTTATATATTTTATAAACTTTTTTATCATCAATTTTTCCTCCTATTGCAAAAATATTTTGATAATAATAACTTATAAATACTAACTTAGATATCTCAGCTAAATTATAACTTAAATTATTTGGAATAATAGTTTCTTTTATTTCTATAAAAGGATGTAAATATTTATTAAATATTAAATTTTTTTCAATATTTCCGGTTTTTTTGTCTATTAAGTATATCTTATACTCTCCATCTACTAATTCTTTTATATAATCCACCCCATTTATTTTAGTTAAAGCTATAATGCATGTACTTATCCATTCATTTATTAACTCTTTTGGAATTAAATCCACTTTATCTTTATATTGTCCATTATTTACTTGTTTTAATGCATTGTTTATTTCTATATCATTTTGCATAACTCTTAATACCATATCTAAAAAGTTAAATGTTTTATTATTATTATTATAAGTTTTTAATAAATTATATATTGGCTTATAGACCCATATATAATTTTCTGAAAAATTATTGGAAAAGGCAGAAGATGTGCTCATTGAATTTGGATTTGTCATATCATTAATTTCTGAAAATATAATTACATTTTTATCTCTAATATTATTTTGATAATTAAAATTATTTCTTAAATTAAATAATTCTATCAAAATATTTAATTGAAATTCTTTTAAAGTACCATATATTATTTGTATATTACTATCCAAATTTGAATTAAATTTACTTGAATATATTCCAAAAAGTCTATATATATCTTGATATTTTTTATTATAGTTTTCACTTAAATATTCTGAGGGAGTAATTATATCAACACTTTTACCATTTAAACTATGTGCCAAAGCTAGCATTGTTATAATAATAGTTTTATTTCCATAATAATTTTCACCAATAAGACCTTTAAATTTATTATCATTTTTATTTATATAATAAAGCATGAAATTAGCAAATATAATAATTTGATTTATATCTATAATTATATTTACCTGTAAAAATCCTTCTAATAGAATATTTATTAATTCACTTAAATTATTAATATTAGGTTGTTCAAAAAATTTTTTACTTAATATTTTACCTTCTTGTTTGAAATTATAAGCTTTTAATTTATTTTTTGAATTTTCTAATTTTATTATTACTTCTTTTAATTGATTTATTTCTTTTGAATTACCTATATTAATTTCATCAGTATCATTTACATTATTAGTATTTATTTTATTAATATGAATTCCTTCTTCACTTGTAAACAATTGTTTTTCTTTGAATAATATTTTTTCGATATAGTCAATATAATTATTATTAAAATCAATTTTATTTTTCAAATTAAGATTCTCATTATATATTTTATTACAACATTCAATTAAAAAATTATCTATATATTTTAATAAAATCTCAAGTTTTTCAATATTTTTTAAATTATTATTTATTAAATAATATAATAATTCTAAAACTTTTTTTTGACAAGTATATAAAGAACCAGTTATCTCATAATAATTAATATTATTTAATAATTTATTAACAATTGCTAAAGTAGGAGCTAAAATTTTAGGTGCTATATTAATATTTCTTAAAATATTATTTACTATATTATATAATTCACTATATTTATATAATCTTGAATAATGAAAAATTAAATATTGATCATTTCTAATTTCATTATCTTCTAAAATTATTGCTGGCATATAATTAATATTTTTTAATTGGATAATACATAATTCTTTATTTTTATTTTTTAGTATAGAAATTAACTGTTTAATGAAATAATAAAATTTTATGTTTGAATAAGGATGATCTAATATTTCTAATCCACAATCATTTAATTTTATTAATATTATTTCATAAAAATCTTTTATTATATATATTATTTCATATATATTAAATTGTGAAATATCTTCTGATATAGATATTATTATAATTTCAATCCATGATAAAAAATTATTAGCAATTTTATTTTTTAATAAAACATTATTTATAATCATATCAATAACATCTAAGCAATCTTTTAAATATATATTTTCAACATAAGGTATAATATTACTTGTAAATAAATGAACTATTCTTTCAAGCTTTTCATATTTATACCAATCAGATTTATCTAAAATATTTAATAATTTAAATAAATCTTTTCCTTTATTATTTATATCTGAATTTAACTCTATTATTTTTTCAATAAGTTTTTCTTTGTTTATATAATTAAAATATTTTAATAATAAATATTTATTTTTATCGTTTATAGTTACTTGTTTATTTAAACCTATTTTATTTAATATTTTTTCAAAATTGATTTTTTTTGTAAAATTAAATTCATATATATCATCTAATGAATTTATTTCACATTTTTTATATAATTCATAATTATAATTAAATTCTGATTTTAATTCATTAATATCATTATTTAATTTTTCAATATATTTATTTATTTTGCTTTCATATTTTTGGAAATATTTATTTTTATTAATAATAAATTCATTTATTTTATTATAAAAGGAATCTTTTGCTATATCTTCGATTTCTTTATCTGTAAAATTTAGAGCTTTTAATAAAAACAGAGATAATTCAATTTTTTCATTAATAATTGAAAAATGTATAGGTAAAAATTCTCCTTTTGATTTAGTTCTTATATTTTTATAAAAATCAATTGTTAACATATAGACTAAAAGTTTTTGAACAATTTCAATATTTCCATATTTTGAAGCTAAATGTAGAGGTGTATCATCGTTAATATTTGGAAATAATAAACAATTTTTTAAAAGTGTCTTAGATTTATAATATATCTTTTGAAGTAATATATTTATACAATTAATTGAATTATGAATGCAACAATGATGTAAAGCTGTATTACTATTATTATCTTTTGATAAAACATTAACATTGTGATTAATTAAAAAATTAATTAATTCGTAATTATCACCTTGGCAAGCTCTCATTAACAAAGTTTCATTATTGGAATTAACTATATTTATATCAATATTTTTATTATTCACAACTTTTTTAAAAATTTCAAATCCCTTTTTATTATAAGCTAAATCAAATAAATAATTATTATTAAAACATATTTCATTCATTTTCATATTATATATATATTCCAAAAAACTTGAATTACCATACATCATAGAATAATTTAAACTATCTTTATTTTCTCCATTTTTGATAAAAGGATTTGCCCCATGTTGAATTAAAAATTCAAAAAGATCTATTTTTGATAAAAGTGCTGCTATGTTTAAAGGATATAAAGAACCTTCTTTTAATGGTTTATTAATATTTAAATGAAAATATTCAATTAAATATCGTAATATAAATAAATTATTTTTTTTTAAAGTTAAATATAATAAATCACATTCTACATTTTCATTTAATGATTCAAAAGAAAATAATTTACTTATTATATTTAATGGTCCTGTCATATTATTTTCATTTCCAAAAATTAAAGAAATGGGACTTTGTTCTGAAATATCTTTAGCAAAAATAATATAGGGATTATTGGAAATTATATCTTTAATTATTATCATATATTTATCTAAACACATATTTTTGGTTGAATCATCTTTTAAATTACGAATTATTAAATGAAGAATATTTTCATGATTCTTATTAAATATAAAAGGATTAATATATTGCTTATATTTTAGATAAATTTCAACAAATAATTCTTGTTGCTCGAAAGAAATTAAATACATAAGAAAAGTCAGTGAATTATTATCTATATCATTAAATATATTTTCAAAATAATTGTGTAGAGAAACCATTTTTAAACTCCCTTTTTTTATTATTTCTAAAATATTAATTATCTTTTTCTGAATTTCCTTACTAATATAAACTTTATTTTTTGTTAGTAAATGCATTATATTTTGATTTTTATTAGTTTTAAACTTGTATAAAAGTGCAGTTATTTTATCAATTTCAATATTATTTTTATTTAAAACATCTACCAATGTATTCACTGTTTGTTCATACATCTGATCAAATTCTATATATTTACTTTGTATTGAAATTAAAGTATCCAATAATACAATAAAATAATCTGGTTTAGCACAACAATATATGAAATAAATATATGAATCAAAAATATCATTTAATGGTAATTTAGATATATCAGTCTTTAAATTTTTAAAATTATTAAATAATATTTCACTATTTATTAAGTCTACTGGAAAATTTTTTATTTGTTTTAAATATTTAAAATTTCTTGTTTCAATTATTAAATCAAAAATATTTTTTTTTTCTTTAAATTCATATAAACAAAAATTAAAAATCGAATTATCAAAAATAAAATTATAATTTTTATTTTCACCAGTAATTATAGTATATAAGTGATTCATGTTATTCAAATAATTAACATCTGGCATTTTATTATTTAAATTGAGTATATATAGATTATCAAATCTTTTCTCTTTAATTGCTACATTAATTAAATTTTTTATATTTATATTAATATTATATGCTTTAAAATAATTTATAAAGCTTAGAACAACAGAAGGTCTACAGAATTTAATCATGTTATTTAAATTGAATGTTGAATAATCAATTTTTCCAAGGGAAAACAAAAAGTCAATATCATTTTCTGTAGTTTTTGAACTTTCTGAAAATAATTCAAAACTAAGATTATTTGCATTAAATTTAGTTAATCATTTATTGAAATAAGAAACTTCTTCTATATTCAAATTTTTATTTATAATAAAATTTCCAAAATATTGGGAGTAAATAAGGGATTGGGGATTTGGAATTTGAATTTTATTCAAAAATTTAATTGATAAAATTTTGGATAAATATTTGTTAGGTATTTCTTCAATATAATTCATCAGAGAAGTAAATTCATTGTCCTCATTTTCTAATAAATATTCAAAAATGTACCAATTATCATCTGTTATTTTTTTATCAAAAGTTATATCATTTTTTTCTAATTCAGTTATCCATGAATTCAAGAAAAATACATATACATAATAAAATAAAATTGATTTATTTTTTTGATTGTTTTTAAAATCTAATAATTTGAATAAAACATATAAATATTTTATTGAAACACCTTTACAAGCATTTCTTATTATTTTTTCTGGACTATTTTTTATTTCCTCCATAATTGTATTATTTCCAATAATTAAATCAGTTATTTTCAAAGCTTCTTTCAAATTATTTTTTCTCATACATTCACATAATTTTTCTATTTTAATATTTTTGTAAATTTTTAAATTATTTTCACTATCTCCATTAATATAATTATTATTATTTTCAAATTTATTTAATTCATTATTATAATCTAATATTTCCTTTTCATTAGTTCCTATCATATTAAAAATATCTTCTCTTCCATAAATCAAAGCCAATTTACTAGGAGAATTTTTATTATTATCTTTTATATTTCTATCAGCATTGTATTTTAATAAAGTATGAGTACATAAAGAAGAGGTAGTTGAAGCTAAATGTAAACTTGTTTTATTATCCGATTTAGGTATATTTATAATATAATTATATCCATTATTTAATAATATATTAACTATTTCAAAATTTCCTTTTCGACATGCTAAATGTAAAGGAGTTTCTCCTTCTTTTTTGGTTTTAATAGTTAAATCCGCATTTTTTTGTAATAATAATTTAACTATTTTTACTAAATTATAATAGGAAGCTAAATGTAAAGGAGTATATTTGATATCTGTAGTATCATTTATATTATAACCTTTATTTATTAATATTTCTGATATTTCTAAATTTTTAATAGAAATTGCGCTTAATAAAGGAGTAATCATATTATTTCCATTTTGTATATAATTAAATGAATATTGTTTTTGTAATAAATTTGAAATTAATTCAGAATTATTAAATGCTGGAATATATGTTAATAAATTTTCTCTGGATTCATCTGAAGTTGTTAAATCATTTGAGGAAATTGTACTAAATATTTGCTTATTATTTGACAATAATTTAAAGAAATTTATTGATAATCCATTTTCGTTTTTAATGTAAATATTATTATTATTATTTTGAATATTTTTAATAATATTTTTAAGATTAATATTTTCAGAATAATTTACTTCCATTAAATTTTCTTTATCATATAATAAACTTTTAATTTTAGTTTTCACTAAGAAATATGTTTGTTCTCCAATGGTTATTTCTTCACTTTTGTTATTCACTGCATTTTTTATTTTGTTACTTATATTAATATTTTTCTTTTCTTTCAGTTCTATTTCCTGATTAAAATCAATCAAACATCCTCCTTTATAAGAAGCTCTTCCTTCATGGTATCCAACTGATATTATTGTTAACTTTGCTTCATAAGGTTTTTCTATTTTGAAAAGATCATAAAAATTTTTGTCTCTCAATGCTTCAAATAATTTGTTTACTTTAAATTTAATTTCTGAAATAGATTTATATTTATCAATTTTATTAATTAATTCATTATCATGAGTTCTTCTAACTATCTGTTCAATCTCTTCTAATGTAAAAGTGTTTGAATTCAAAAGACCCTTTCTGATTATTCTTTCAGAAACTAATTGGACATATAAATAATGCTCTTGTTCAAATTTATTATTTATAGGTCCTTTTATTATATTCAATTTTTGATATAAAGAAGTATTATTATTAAAATTATTAATATCTCGATTTAAATCAGGATAAATTTGAGATAAATTATTGATATTATTTTCTATTTCTTTAATAAGATTTTTGTATGAATTTATTATTATAATCCAAAATAAATATATATCTTCAGAAATATATTTTAAATCTTTAATTAAATATTTCAAAGAATCTTTATTAATTATTGATAATTCATTACCATATTTTTTATAACAATCATCAATTAAAACCATTTCAATTTCTTTTATCATATTATTTTTTACATTTTCAGTAAAATATTCTTTAGAATTATTATCTAAAATTCTGAAAATATCAGAATCTATTTCTTTCTTTATATTAATATTTATTTTATTGATTAATTCTTCATAAGTGATTTTATAATCTTTAATAAAATATTTAGTAGTAGGTAATGGAGGAAACACAGAAGGAATTACTTTTAAATAAAATTTACCAACTTTTGTGCATTGCTTTTTAATAGAATGACTAATATCAGGTAATGATGATAATGAATTAATAGATTTTAAATAATAAATTGCAAAAGTAATCATATCTAATAAATAAAAATAGCCTTTTAAAAAAGGAAGTTGACTCATTTGATTTTTTATTATAGTTTTCATTCTTTCATGTGCTCGTTTTGTTTTTTCCCATTTTAGATTATTTTGTGTATTTTTATTTAATAGACCTAATAATGGTGGTAAAGGATCTAAATCTCCTTCAACTTTAAAATTGAATTCAGGGTATAAAATATTATCATCAAAATATAAATCTTTATCATTACTCATTTTACCTATAATTCTATTAGCTGATAAATAGTATTGTTCATCTCCGTTTAATAGCATATCTGGATAAATCCCACTAGTTGTCGTATAATCTATATTTAAATTTTTTTCATATATATATCCAAATAAATTATGAACATGTCTAAATAAATCATTTTTACATTCTTGAGCTGAATTACCAAAATTTTGTGATTTATTTTCATACCATTCATACACAAATTTTTCATCAAAATAACCCCCATTTGTAAATCCTTTAAGGAAATAATCAATAAAAGTTAATACATGACCAACAATGGTATGTTTATAATTTGTATTCATAACAGAATATAAAAGAGACTTTTCATTAAAATGTAAAGAAATAAAAGGTAAGCAACCTCCTATTAAATAACCATCAATCAATTCATCTAAAATTGTTTCCCAAACTTCTTGAATAGAATTAATAATTATATCATAGTTTAATAAATTTTTTAAAACACTTTTTATATCATTTATCGTATTTTTTTCAGATTTAAAAGCTATTATATGTTCTTTAAAGGTATAAAAATTATTCATAAAGTTTTTAAAAATTGAAGGATTTTCAAATTCTACTCCTCCTGTCATAAAATCTTTAATTAGGCCTGCATTATTTTTTGCAATTTCTTGTATTTTTTTAATTGCATCTTCTTTATTTTTAAAAGTATATTGTTTCATTTTTATTTCTTGTTCTTCAAATATAAATGACGGAGCAATATATTTTTCAATTTTCATATTTTTAAATTTTTCTGATTCTAAATCTTTAATATCTATATAATAGGCATTATTTTTATCATCTATTATTCCTATTTTTTCTTCGGTCAAAGATAATTCTTTATTTTTAGTATATTCAGTCACATCTAATCCAAAAAATATTATTTTATCATTTTCTACTTTGATAATCTCCTTGCCTTTAGTAACATCAATTCCTTTAATGTTTCTAAAAGATGATTTAAGATCATTTACTACTTTAAATAATAATCTTTGATTTAATGCTGAATTTCCATGTATTATAATTTCATCTTTACTTATTTTTTTAAATTGGCTAATGCAAGGCTCTTCATAAAATTTTTCCATTAGTCGAGCAATTTTCAAAGTATCATTAATATCTTTCTCGAATATAAAATTATTCTTGTCCTCTTCTTCTTTTGTATAAGTAATTTTAGATTCAGGCTTACAAAATTTAAAATTATCATCATCTTCTTCCCCTAAAAATTTAACTTTATTAATTCCATCTTTTCTTATTATATTAATGTTACAAGGTTTTTGAAGCTCTACTCTTATTAAATATTTTTTCCCTTTTTCAAGTTTTCCTAATATGTTGCCATTATTTATATCTTCTAATTTTTCCCAAAATTCTGAATCTTTATATATTTTATTTTCTTTTTTATCATATATCTCTACTGAGTTAATACAAGAGCTATCATTATTAATCACTTGAAAATCTGTGTTAAAATTAGTTATATCTATTTTTATTTCATCTTCTTTCTTTACATCTATAATAAAATCAAAAGTTTTTTTTTTTTCTAATTGTTCTTTAGAAATTTTTTCAGTATAAATAAATTTACCTAATTCGAAATCTAAATAGCAAACTTTTTTGAAATTATTCTTTTTAATATCTTTAATATTTAAAAGTACTAATCCATTTTTAGAATAATCAGAATTTTTAAAAGATGCATATTTATGGTTTTTGTTATTTTCTAAAATTTTATCGCTTTCTGTAGAATCAAATTTATATTTCTTTATTATGTCAGAACCCCATGGATTTTGTATTAAATAAAAAATTTCTCCATTTATTTTTATTACATCTTTTATTGCAAAACAATGTTTATCAGTGCTAATAGTAAAAAAATTTAATTCATTAATACAATTTTCATAAAGATTTTTGAATATTTTATTTAATTCATCATCTGATTTATTTTCGAATTTGAAAAATTTAGAAGGTCTTCCAGTTAATATTGTTGAAACATCTCCAGATAATCCACCCGATGACATAATTAAACCAGGAATATTTTCTATTATATAATCTCTATCCTTATTATTTTTGGACAATATTTCTTTCATTAAGTCTTCTTTTCTTTTTGATTTACCTTCTTCATTTTTTTTGAAGAATTCCTCATATTTAGGATAATTTTTTACTATTCCTTTTAATATTTTATCTAAAAGGTATTTATTTATACCTTTATCTTCAAAATTGGATTCATCATCCTTCGAATTTTTAAATTTTTCAATCAAATCTTTATCTACTTCTTTGATTTCTTCTTTTAAATATTCCAATAAAACTTGTATATCAATTCCTTTTTTGGATTTTGGAAAACCAGGTATTTTACCTATTCTTAATCCTACTATTTTGGGCTTTCCACCTTTTGCTTTGTTCTCTACTTGAAATTGCCTTATACCATCTTTTTTTGGTAATTCTTTTATTGATATATTATTTTCTATTATAGGTGATAATGAGATTATTTCTGATAATATATAACATATACCTCCTGGGCCAATACCATTTTCTGTTTCTTGCTTTACTTCTTCACAAGCATTTGTAAGGCCTATAAGTTTCCCATTATTATTAAATATAACATAATTAGGATCTTTTGGATCATCTTCATATAACTTCATTTTTTTTATTTTTATTTATTATTAGTCTAAATATATATAAATAATATGTAAATAATTAGTTTATTCCTATTTTATAAATATGAATTTTTAAAAATATTGGGGATTGGGGATTGGGGATTGGGGATTGGGGATTGGGGATTGGGG
>JAJJLS010000085.1:0-12413 GCA_023783355.1 Polyplastron multivesiculatum
ATCCCCAATCCCCAATTATACAACAAAAAATTAATTGTTTTTTGTTAAATAAATAAATAATAAATATCATTAATTTATTTAAAAATAATTTTATTACAAAAAAGCATATAATTCTTGAACAGCAATATAATTTTACTTTTATTTATTATCTTTATCTTTTTAATTATTATCATTATTTAATTTTCTTTTTATATTTTTTCATGAATTACGTTTTTATTATTTGAAGTTTTTTCATTCCTTCTCTTTTTTTTGATTTTTTTGAGTTTTTTTGTTATTGATTTTATTTTTTAATTGTTTTTTCATTTTATATATAATATTAAATAGAATAAAAAATATTTATTTTTTTTATTTAAGAAAAATAGTATCCAATAATAAGGATGTAAATCATCAATAATTTATGAATTTCTATTTAGTAATACAAATTAATTAATTGTCAAATCCAAAAATAAAAAATATAAAACTTATCAATCATTATATTTTTGAACAACTCTTAAATATTTTTGTTAACTATTTTTAGTATTTTAATGATGTTTAACAAAAATATTAAAGCTTTTATATTTTATAGATAGCAAATATTTATTTGTATCATTTAATATAAATTTATTATTTGATAAACTAATTATAAATAAATTTATAACATCAATAAAAAAAATTAACATTTTATTTATCATAAAATTCTTTTCATCATTTTTTCCAATTGCAAAAGTATATCTGAGTATTCAAATACATTAAGCATTAACTTAAAATCAGTTGAATCTGACTCAAATTAAACAAAGAAAATAATAAATAAAAAGAAACACATAAGAATCTATTTTACTTATAATTATAATATTATCAATAATTATTATTATTATAAAATTAAAAGTAATTTATTTATATTATTTTTTTATTAGTATTAAAGATAAAAATAAAAATATTTTTTTATAATAATGGATAGTACCAAAAAGAATATAGAATTTAATAAATGTGAATATCAATTAAAAGTTAAGCTATCAATATATGAAATAGATAAAATAATGTTTTTGAAAAATGGTTATATTTTTATATATTTTTCTAAAGAAAATACATTTCCTTCTCTTGCATGGAATGGTTTAGATGAAAAAGAAAAAGAAGAAGCAAAAAAAACGAATATTTTTCATTTTTATAACCCCAGAACATTCAAAAAAGAAATATCATTTACTGAAAAAGATATATTATGTGCAAGTAGAGAATTATCAAATGGAAATTTAATTTTATTTTTCAATAATTATTTTAAAATATATAAAGTATTAAAAAAAGAAATAATAGAAATTCAAAAAACAAATTTTAAAGATGATAATAATATAAATGATTATTTAAATTTTATTGAATTATCTTCTACAGAATTTTTGTTTAATAAAGGTAATACAAATCAAAAAAAGTATAGGAGAGGAGAAAATGGTTTAAATTGTACTGTATTAACTCAAAAATTTACTTTGAATAATAACAATAATAAATATATTGGTAAAAATATAAATAATTTTCCTTTTGGAAAAATACTTAAGTTCAAAGATACTTTTATTTTAATTCAAACTTTTTTTGATCCAAATTATAGTGGAAGACATATTGTTAATAAAGATATATATCTATATTTAAATAATAATTATTATTTAATATTAAACATTCTTCCAACAGATATTATTTATATACCTAATTTATATGTTTTTAATGAAGATTTATTTTTATTTTATAGAAATGAAATTATTAAATATTTTATTGATATTAATAAATTAAGTAGTATAAAGGATCTACATCGTATTAATAAAAATAAAATCTCTCTTAATTATAATACACTCTTCAAAGATAATAAAAAATGTGATCCTTATTATTATTTTCATTATTTTAATAATAAAGATAATACCTTGAATTTATTTTTAAAATCTGACTTTAAAAATTTTCATTATTTTAAATTAAATAAAGAATTTCAATTAATACATACTGAAAAAATAAATTTCACAAATCGTTATAAAGAATTAGAATTTATAGGAGAAGATGAGAGATATGTATCAAAATGGTGATCCTGAGATGAAAAGAATGATTGCTGAAGCATGGACCAAATCAAGAGATGAACAAGAAAATAAACATAAACATGAACATGATCATAATGATGGATGTGCCATTAAATATTTTATAGTAAATAAATATATCAATGTTTTATTAAATTAAAAAATTAAAAAATTTAAAACTAAAATTAATAGTTAAATATAATTTTAAATTTATTTGGATAAACAATATAATATAATATATAGTTTAAGAATAAAATAATTTTTATCTTTGATATTTATTACAATTCATAAAATAAAAAATAATCAAAAGCTTCAAATGCAAAATCAAGCCAGATTATATGAAAAAGATCTCAGAAAATTTCTTTATCCAAAAAAAAAAGAATATGAAAGGGAAAGAGAAATGAGAAGAAGTCCAATAGCAAAAAGACTTTTTTATTCTACAAATGATAATGCAAATAAAAAACAAAATATAAATTTATATTATCATTATGATGATCAACAATTATCACCATCAAGTTATATCCTGAACAAGGAATTGAGTCGAAATGCCTTAGGTAACACTAGGGATGAGAATCAATTCTCCGTTCTAGATAATAACAACTATACACCCTTTTCATATATAAATAAAAAATATAAACCAGAAGGAAAAATTTATCATTATTCAGTCGCAACAAAAAAAGATTATAGTCGAGATAAAGAAGAAGAATACAATTCATATAATTCATACTATTACCCTGATCAAAAATCTAGAAAATATTATATAGAAAAAAGAAGTCCTAATGACAGTGATTATTATTATAGAAGACAAGGTGAAAATATTCTACCTACTAAAGTATATATATCAGATACATATCCAGTTAAAAAGTCTGATCAATATAAATTTAGACCTTCAAGAGAAAAAGATGGATATAAAGGAGGCATTGTAAATCTTAAAAGACAAAATTATTCAAATAGTTATGAAATTAATAGTATAATTTTAATACAAAGATGGTGGAGAAATATATTATATAGATATAGATCAAGAAGTGAATATGAATTATATCCTAGTATCGCAAGTAGAAAAACATACTCAAAAGGAAACGAAAGAATTACTGAAAAAATAATACCTGGAGAAAATGATAAATTTATTGTTCAAACAACAACAGTAGAAGTATTTAAAAATCCATATATGAGTGTACCTGTTTTAAAACCTGAAATCATTACAAAAGAAATTAAATTAAATTCTCCTAAAAGGAATAATGAGGACATAAATGATGATATAGAAATTGTATTAGATAAAGAAACTTTAAAAAGACATATGAGAAATATATGGAACGAAGAAAATATGTCTACCTCTGCTGAAAGTTTAAGTATTGTCCAAAATGAATCAGTAAATACAAAAACAAATATTTATGGAACCAAAATGATTAATATAAATAATTATGAAGAACAAATTAGACAACTTAAAATAGAATTAAGTAATAAAGAAAAAGAATTAATTGAATGTAATAATCAATTAAAATCTTTAGTTAATAAAAAATATATTGAAAACACATATTTATTAAATGAAGAAGATAATCTCCAAATATCAAAAAATGGAAATTATTTAAAAAAAGATGAAATAGCAGTATTTGGAACTCAAAAATTATTTAATGATAATTTACAAATTCAATTAGTTGATAAATTATTTATCAGAAATTATCCAAATAGAATGAAATATAAAAATAAATTATATACAACTTCAGAAAATATAATTGAAAATATTTATAATATTGAAATAATCCCTATAGAAAAAGAACCATTAAAAAAACAATTAATAGATAGTTTATATATTCAAGGTTTAGAAGAAATTAATATAAATGAAGAAGAAGAAATAAAAACTATATTTAGAGGAAAAAAAATTCATTACATTAAATTTATACCTGAAAAATTATTAATTGAACCAAGTGATAATATAGAAATACTTCCATTAGAAAAAGAACCTTTAAAAAAGCAATTAGTTGATAATTTATTTATTGAAAATTTAAATTTAATAAAACCTGAAAATAAAATGCAAAATGTTGATAAAATGACTATATTTAGAACGCCAAGACCTCAAAGTATAATTGAAGCAAGAGAAAATTTAGAAATTTTACCTAATGAAAAAGAACCTTTAAAAAAACAATTAATTGATTCATTATATATTGAAGGATTAATATTATTGAAATCTGAAAATAAAATACAAAATATTGATAAGATGTCAATATTTAGAACTCCAAAACCTCAAAATAAAATGGAAATCAGAGATAATATTGAAATAATACCTGTTAAAAAAGAGAAAAATATTTTAAAAAAGCAATTAGTTGATGATTTATATATAGAAAGATATACTTTATTAAAACCAGAAAATAAAATTCAAAATATTGATAAATTATCGATATTCAGAACTCCTAAACCTGATAATATAATAGAAGCTAAAGAAAATTTAGAAATATTACCTTTAGAAAAAGAGCCTTTAAAAAAACAAATAATTGATGCATTATTTATTGATGGATTAAATCAAATAAAATCAGAAAATAAAATTCAAAATACAGATCAATTATCCATATTTAGAACACCTAAACCTCAAAACAAAATAGAAGCAAGAGATAACATTATGATATTACCAAAAGAGAAAGAACCATTACAAAAGCAATTAGTTGATGATTTATATATAGAACAATTTTCTAAGATAAAACCTGAAAATAAAATACAAAATACTGATAAATTATCCATATTTAGAACACCTAAACCTCAAAATATGATAGAAGCAAAAGATAATTTAGAAATATTACCAAAAGAGAAAGAACCACTACAAAAGCAGTTAGTAGATGATTTATATATAGAACAATTTGCTAAGATAAAACCTGAAAATAAAATACAAAATACTGATAAATTATCCATATTTAGAACACCTAGACCCCAAAATAAGATAGAAATAAAAGATAATTTAGAAATATTACCTATAGAAAAAGAACCTTTAAAAAAACAATTAGTAGATGATTTATATATTGAATCAATAAAATTAATTATACCTGAAAATAAAATTCAAAATATAGATAAATTATCATTATTTGAGATACCTCGACCTGATAACATGATAGAAGAAAATGAAAATTTACAAATATTACCTAAAGAAAAAGAGCCTTTAAAAAAACAAATAACTGATGATTTATACATCGAAGGAATGAAAATTTTACCTATTCATAAAAATTTAGTAGTAGATTTAGTAGACGGACTAGAAATAATTCAAAACAAAGAAAATCCATTGTTAAAAGGACAAATAATTGATTCTATATGTATTGAAGGATTAGCAAAATCAAATAATGAAATACAAAACGTGTCATTTATGACAATATTAAAAAAGCCAAGAGTACCTAATATTATTGAATCAACAGAAGATTTATTTATTTCTCCTAAAGAAAGGAAACCCTTAAAATGTCAAGTTGCTGATATATTATTAATAGAAGGAATTGATAGATTTGAAAATGAGATACAAAATGTTGATAAAATAGAAATATTAAAATCTCCAAAACAACAAGTATATGTAATTGAAGAAAGAGAAAATATTAAAATATTACCTCAAGAAAAACAACCATTAAATAAACAATTAGTCGATGAATTACTAATAGAAGGAAATATGAAACCAGATCATAAAATTCAAAATGTTGATAAGATGGAAATATTAAAAGCACCTAAACCAGGATATAAAATTGAAGAAAAAGAAAGTCTTTTCATTCCTCCTAAAAAAAAAGAACCATTAAACAATCAAATAATAGATTCTATTATTATTGAAGGCATTTATAAACCAGATAATAAAATACAAACAGTTGATAAAATGGATATATTAAGAACTCCAAAACCTAAAAATATAATAGAGACAAATAATAATTTATTTATTCTTCCAAAAAAAAAAGAACCTTTAATGAAACAATTAGTAGATGATTTAACCATTGAAAAAACTATTCATCCTGATAATAAAATACAGAATGTAGATAAAGTGGAAATATTAAGAAGCAGACCTAAGCCTAAAAATGTCATTGAAGAAAAAGAAAGCTTATTTATTGCTCCTAAAGTTAAAGAACCATTGAAAAATCAAACTGTAGATAATATTTTAATTGAAGGGAATATAAGAGATAATAATGTTATACAATTAATAGATGAAATTAATATTGTAAAAACAAGTAAAAAACCTGAAAATATCATAGAATTAAATGATAACGTTTTTATACCTGCAAAAATAAAAGAACCTTTAAAATGTCAAATAATTGATAATATTATAATTGAAGGAAAAAATCTTATAAATAATGAAATACAAAATGTAGATAAAATGGAAATTTTAAGAACTGCAAAACCACAAAATGAAATACAAGAAAATGATACTATATTTATTGCTCCAAGGCAAAAAGAATCTTTAAAACAACAATTAATAGACAATATTAAAATCTTAGGAATAGGAAGAGATGATAATTTAATACAAAATGTTGATATAATTGAAATTTTAAGAACTTCAAAGCCAAAACCAAAGATTATAATTGAACAAAATGATAACTTATTTATTGAATCTAAAGCAAAAGAACCATTAAATAAACAATTAGTTGATGAACTATTCATTGATGGAATCTTAAGAACAACTAATGAAATTCAAAATGTAGATAAGATGGACATATTAAGAACTCCTAAACCTGATAATGTTATAGAGGAAAATGGTAATATATTTATTAAACCAGAAGAAAAAGAAAAAGAATCATTCAAAGGACAAGTAGTTGATTCTATTATTATTGAAGGTAACTTTAGACCAGACAATAAAATTCAAATTGTTGATAAAATGAATATATTAAGAACTCCTAAACCTGAAAATAAAATGGAACAAAAAGAAGATATATTCATTCCACCAAAACAAAAGGAACCATTAAAAAAACAATTAGCAGATGATTTATTAATTGAAGGAAAAAGGAAGCAAAATAATAATATTATTCAACAATTAGATAAATTTGATATTTTCAAGCAACCAAAACCTCAGAATGTCATAGAGGGAAAAGAGAATTTATTTATCCCATCCAAAAAGAAAGAAGAATTATCCATACAACAAGTTGATAATTTATTGATTGAAGAAGAATCTAAGCCGGAGAATATTTTAGAAACAGTAGAGAAAATAAATATATTAAAGTCAAATAAACCTAAATATAAAAATGTAATAGAACAAAAAGAAGATATATTTATTCCTCCTAAAAATAAAAAACCTTTAGAAAAGCAATCATGTGATAAGTTATTAATTGAAGGAAATATGACTAAACCTGATAATTTAATTCAAAATATTGATAAAATTCAACTATTAGAAATTGTTAAGCCTTTAAATAATATTATACAACAAAATGATGAACTTTTTATACCGTCTAATATCAATGAAAAGGAACCTTACAAAAGTCAAATAATTGATAATATTTTGATTGAAGGAAATTTGAATCCTGAAAATGAAATACAAAATGTAGATAAAATAGAAATATTAAAGACAATAAAACCAAAAGTTCTTATTATAGAAGAAAATGAAGATATTTTTATTCCTTCAAAAGTAAAAATACCATTAAAAGGTCAGATAATTGATAATATTTTAATAGAAGGTAATACCCATTCAGATAATAAAATTCAAAATGTAGATAAAATAGAAATTATTAAAACTTCTAAGGTAGTGCCACAAAATGTAATAGAAGAAAAAGAAAGCATATTTATTAAATCCCAGGAAAAAGAAAAAGAACCATTTAAAGGACAAGTAGTAGATAAAATATTAATAGAAGGAAACTTAAAACCTGATAATAAAATTCAAAAAGTTGATAAAATGGATATATTAAGAACTCCAAAACCTAAAAATATAATAGAGACAAATCATATCTTATATATTGCTCCAAAAGAAAAAGAGCCTTTAAAACAAAAAACATGTGATAATTTACTAATTGAAGGTGTTGACGTACCAGAGAACAAAATAGAAAAAAAAGATAAGATAGAAATTTTAAGAAGAGTAAATCCTTCAAAAAAAGAAAGCAATATAATTGAATTTAATGATAATATATTTATACCCCCAAAAGAAAAAAAACCTTTAAAAAATAAATTGATTGATTCTATAGTAATTGAAGGTATATTTAAACCTGATAATAAAATAGAAAATGCTGAAACTATAGAAATATTAAAAACACCTAAACTTTTACCAAAAAATAAAATAGAAGAAGTTAATAAAATATTTATTTCACCTAAAGAAAAAAAACCTTTAGAATTACAAAAAGTAGATAATTTATTAATAGAAGAAATAGAAAAGTCTAATAATGAAGAACAAAAAGTTAATGAAATAGAAATATTAAGAGTTCCAAAATTTAAAAACGTAACAGAAAACCAGATTGAAGAAAATTGTATGTTGTATATACAGCCTAAAGAAAAAGAACCATTAGAATATCAATTATTAGATACAATAAAAGTAGAAGGAAATATATCTCCACAAATAGATTACGTTATAGAAAATATTGATATTATAGAAATACCAGATATACAAGAAAAAAGAATGGAAAATAAAATAATTGAACAAAATGTTAATTTATTTATTTCTCCTAAAGAAAAAGAACCATTAAAACAACAATTTGTAGATAAAATTTTAGTCGAAGGTAACGGGAATATTAGACAAAATGAAATACAAACAAGTGAAGGATTCAATATATTTAAAAAACCAAAACCTAAAAATGTTATAGAAGATATATATAGCATTAATATTAATCCTAAAGAAAAAGAACCTTTACATAGTCAATCAGTTGATAAATTATATATTGAAAGTTTAATGCCTCTATTTTCTGGAGAAAAAAATTTAATAGAAAATTCAGATAAATTTACAATATCACCTTTAAGAGAAAAATATCCTAAAAATGTTGATGAAAATAACGAAATAATAATTAAAGTAGAGGAAAATATCCAAGATAATGCAAATAAATCAAAACTAGGAAAAAAAAAATCTCCTAAACCAGTTAAAGATGATAATAAATCAAAACCTGAAAATACTTTTAATAAAGAATCACTACCAGAAGATAAAAAGGATGATATACATATTGAAAAAACAAAAAAACCTGAAAATATAATAGAAAAAACTGAAAAATTAGATATATTAAAAATATCAAAACCTAAGAAAGAAGAAAAAACACCATTATCAAAAAATAAATTAGAAGATTTATATATAAAAGGTATTGTAAAACCAGAAAATAAAATCGAAAAAACAAGTGAATATAATATTCCAAAAACTGAAAAGGAACCAAATGAAGTATTACATTTAGATAAATTATTTATACCAAAAGTTGAAAAAGAGCCTTTTGAAATAGAAAATATAGATAAAATAAAAATAGGAAATGTAGATATAAAAAAAGATGACGGGAAAATAATACCAGATGGAAAAAAAAAGATAAATAAAATAGTCCATTTAGAAAGTATATTAATGAAACCAAAAGAAAAGGACCCCTTAACATATGAACAAATGGATGATATTAATATAGATGGAGAAAAAAGACCTGATAACGTAATAGAAACAGTTAAAAAATTGAGAATTATACGTACTGAAAAGCCTACAAATGAAATTGTTTATTTAGAAGATATAAGTATTTCTCCAGATATGAAAAAAGAAAAAAAAATAGAGCCTAATCAAATTCAAACTGTAGAACAAATAAATATCTCAAGAATACTTAAACCTCAAAATAAAATTCATAATATAGATAAGATAATGATTTCTTCAATTGAAAAAGAACCTTTATCAAAAAATAAAAGTGATGAATTATATATTAAAGGAAATAAAGAATTATTAATGTCAAAAATATTAAAAAGTTTACAAAGAGATAAAATTGATGAATTAAGTATAAAAGGAGAAAAAACACCTCAAAATGAAATAAAAAATATTGATAAAATAATGCTTTCTTCTATAGAAAAGAAACCTTTAATAAAGGACAAAAGTGAAGAATTGTTTATTGAAGGAAATAAAAAATTATCACTTCCAAAAAAATTCGAAAATGTTGAAAAAGATATAATAGATGAATTAAATATTGAAGGAGAAAAAATACCTCAAAATGAAATAAAAAATATAGATAAAATAATGCTTTCTTCGATAGAAAAACAACCTTTATCAAAAAATAAAAATGATGAATTATTTATTGAAGGAGAAGAAATCCCTCAAAACGAAATAAAAAACATAGATAAAATAATGCTTTCTTCATTAGAAAAACAACCTTTATCAAAAAATAAAAGTGATGAATTATTTATTGAAGGAAATAAAAAAATATTACTTCCAAAAATATTTGACAATATAGAAATGGATACAATAGATGAATTAAATATTGAAGGAGAAGCAATCCCTCAAAATGAAATAAAAAATATAGATAAAATAATGCTTTCCTCATTAGAAAAACAACCTTTATCAAAAAATAAAAATGATGAATTATTTATTGAAGGAAATAAAAAATTATTACTTCCAAAAATATTCGAGAATGTAGAAAAGGATACAATAGATGAATTAAATATTGAAGGAGAAGCAATCCCTCAAAATGAAATAAAAAATATAGATAAAATAATACTTTCTTCATTAGAAAAACAACCTTTATCAAAAAATAAAAATGATGAATTATTTATTGAAGGAAATAAAAAATCATTACTTCCAAAAATGTTCAACAATATAGAAAAAGATATAATGGATGAGTTATATATTGAAGGAAATAAAATACAACAAAAGCCAATAACTCAAAATGAAATAATATCTCAGGAAGAATTATTTATAGAATCTAAAAATAAAGAACCTTTGATACAACAAAAAGCATTTAATTTAAACTTTAAAAGTATAAAACCCCAAAAATTACAACAAGATAATGAAATAAATAATATAGATAAAATATTAATTTGTTCATTAGAAAAACCTTCATTGCATAAAATAAAAACATTTGATATACATTTAGAAGGACGAAATAATGAAAATCAAACAAAAAAACTAAATGAAATTGATTCTATAGAACCCATATTTATTCCATCAAAACAAAGAGAACCATTAAAAAAACAATTTATTAATGATATATATATTCAGAATCCTAAGAATTTAAATGAAAAAAGATTTTTTACCATTGAAGAAAAAGATAAATTTTATATTGAACCAAAAAATAAGTCAGAAGAAGGTCAAACTATTTTATTAAAAGTAAAAAAATATGAAATATGTCCACAAAATGAAAGCTTTAACATTGAAAATAATACAGATCCAAAAATATTAATACATAAAAAAAACGATCATTTTTCAATATTAGGTAATATCAAAAAACCATATATAATAGAAAATAAAGGTGGTATAAATATTATTTCCACTGAAAAGAAATATCAGAATATTCTCATTGCTCGGGGCTCATGTTTTGGTCTTTTTGCAAAGCAAAATGAACCAGGACCAAAGCCCCCTGGCATAGAGGATGACACTTCTACGGTAGTAAATCAAAATTGGAATAATATAAATAGAGCTCAAAGAACATATAACTTTAATTTATATGGAAATAATAATAATAATGCAATAACATGGAATGATTTCATAGTTCCACAAAAAGGTGTTAAATTTATAATTGATAAAAATAAAAAACATATAAATTTAAAAGCAAAAAATGAAGAACAATTTAGTATAATAGATAAAAATAAAAAAGATGAAGATGATGAAATTGTTCAAGGAGATTATAATTATATATCCCTTGAAAAAGATGATAAACAAAAAAGAACAATAAAAGCCACAATAACTAAAGTTTATAGAGAAGTTCAAGATGATGATGATAATCTTAATGATTTGGATCCCTTTTCAAATTGTAAAAAACACACAGGTAAAAAATATGATAAAATTTTCAAAGAAAGAAAAACTACTTCAGTTAGAATTAGAGATGATAAAGAAGTAAGACCTAGTTCAATTATGAGTAAAGAAGATGAGAAAAAAAAACCAGGTACAATAATTGTAAAAAATTATAATGATATGAACCAAAGAAAAACAGGACCGGTTTTGTTTAAAAATATAAAAAATAAAGATAAAGACAATGACAAAGACAAAGATAATGGAAAAGATATAAATATATTTAAAGATATAGGTAAAAGTAAAAGTCAAGCTATATTTAAATCAAAATCAAAGGAAAAAAAGACTGAATATCTAAGAGATTTTGATAATGAGCCATTATTTTTTAACTAATAAATATTTTCATTTATTCTAACTATAAAAATTCAACATTTATTCTTCTTCTAAATATTTTTCTTCATTTTTTTGAATTTTTTAAGTCTTAAATTTTTTTAAATATTGAAAATTAATTTTATGGAAAAATAGGATATTTAAGTTTCATAATGGGGATTGGGGATTGGGGATTGGGGATT
>JAJJLS010000086.1:0-12276 GCA_023783355.1 Polyplastron multivesiculatum
CCCCAATCCCCAATCCCCAATCCCCAATCCCCAAGGCAGAATTTTTGATTTTTAAATTTAATTTATATTATATTAACTTTTAATAAAAAAAATATAAATATAAAATTAAAATTATAACTGATTTAGCTTAGAGAATAATTCAATTCTATAAATAAAACATTTTTATTCATTCAGATTCTTTTTTGTATTTAATCCAAAATTCTTTTTGTACATAAATTAATTGAAACAAAGGGAAATTAATTTTGGTGAAATTATTCATTATTCCTAAAATAAAATCATTTTTAATAATTATATCATTGGTATTTTCTTCATCATTTATTTCAAAATTAATTTGTCTTTCTATTGGTTTAATTTTGTTAAAATTAATTTTTAGAAATTCATCAACACTTGAAATTTTCATAGATGCATCATTATTATCATTATTTTCTTTATTTTCCAAAATATCTATATTTGTTATTTCTTTTGAAGTTTTTTCTGTTAATAAATGAGTTTCTATATAGAAAGAAGGAATAAATAAATTAATTAAATAATTTTCTTTTTTTTCAATATTATTGTTTCTTTCTATTATTTTATTAAAGTATTTTATAAATGATGTATATATATTCAAATTATTATCTATTAAAATATTTTTTAATTTATCATTTATTTCAAATAATAAAATAGAATTAATATTATTTAAACAAGGAAGAATATAAAATGTACAGTTATATTGATTATCTTTTATTACTTGTATTTCATTAGAAGATATTCTATTATAATAATAATTATTTATTTTTGTGTTTAAAATATTTTGGAAAAATATATTTAAATTCATCTTAAATAAACCAAAATATGATATTATTTGATTTTCTTTAAATTTATTATAATTTTCAAAAAATAAAGAATCTTCAATTATATCAAATATATTATCATAATTCTCATTTAAGTTTAATTTAAGGTCTTCTAAAGTTCTATTTTCTGGCGAAAAAATAGTTATAATTGGATTTTCTTTAGAAAATAATTTTGAATAATCAAATCTATATTTATTATCTTTAAAATCAACTAATAATAATTCGTTTTGTCCACTAATTATAGCATATATTGGTAAATTATTCATATATTTGTAATTATTAAAATTATAATTATTTTTTTTATCATTATTATTATTATCTTTTTTAATAAAAGATAATAAGGAAATTGTTTCAGAACTTAAAAATCCAGTATCATTATTATTAATATTAATATCTTCTTCATTTTCATTTTCATTTTTTTTTTCATTTTTATAACTTAATTTTTGTTTTCTTGATTTTCCTATTATATTTTCAACACATACCCATGCAAAATTCATTTCTTTTTTAAAAAATTTTAATATTTTTTCATTTAAAATATATTTTTCCTTCCCTTCTTCTAAAATAATTTTATTATAATTTAAAGTAATATATAGCTCATCAAAAATAACATAATTTTTAATAAAATTAATCATTGTAATAAATTGCTCAAATAAATCATTATCATCATCATATTTAATGGCACATATAAAATTAATGTTTACTTTTTTTTCTTCTTTTGTTGAATTTTGTTGATGAAAAGAACAAATTCCACTTATTTCTTCTTCATTTTCATATGATTTACATATAATTACTTGCGGATATTGTCCTTTTAAATATGATTCTTCATTATATATATTATTTTCTAAATCAAAAGCTATTTTAATTTCTTCATCTATTTTATCAATAGGTAAAGATGATTCAATTTTATTAATTAATGATATTATACTTCCATTGTAATATTCTGCTTTATATTTATTATTTGGGGATATTTCACATTCTTTCATTTTTATTATTTCTTCAACTATTTTTTCACTTAATTGTTTTGCATAAAGAATTTGTTCTTCCTTTTGCAGTATCTTATTTATTTCTTTTTTTAATTTGCCATCATTTACATTCTTATTTTTTTTTATGTTTTCATTTATTTCTTCATTATTTTCAGGTTTATCTTCTTTTATTTCATCTTTAATATCATTATTATTATCATTATTTTTAGTATCTTTTTTCATATCATTTACATCATTCTTTTTTTCTTCTTTATTATTTTTTTCATCATTATTAATTTCATTATTTATTTGTATATTATCATCACTTTTAATTTCATCATTATTTGTATCTTTATTAATATTGTTTTTTTCATCGTTTTTATCAATATCAATATCATTTTTATTATTTATATCATTTTTTTCATCATTTTTTACACTCTGTAATTCATTATTATTTACTCCATCATCTTTATCTCTAATATTATTATTATCTATATCATTATTTTTGTGACTATTAATACTATCATTTATATTATTTCCTTTTTCACTATTTGTAATTATATAATCTGCATTTTCATTATTTTCATAATTTTTATATTCACTTTTATTATCTAAATCTTCTTTTATATCATCACCACTTTTATTATTTTCAATATCATTATTTATTTCTAATTTTTCATTTTCATTATTATTATTATTACTTAATAATTTTTTTTGTTCATCTTCATCTTCATCTTCTTTTATGGATTCAGTTTTTTTTCTTTTTATTATCTCATTATTTTCATTTTCTTTTTTTACTTCAAGAGTGAATACGTATTGAATTACTATTTGCTTTTTTTTGTTCTCTTCCATTTCTTTACTTAATTTTTCTTTTTCTTCATTTTTTTCTTTTTCTTCTTTTAATTTTTTTTCCAATTCTTTTTTTTCATTATTTAATTGTTGTTTTGTTTCTTCAACACTATTTAAAACTTTTTCCATTTCTTCTTTTTGCTTTTGTAATTTATTTTCCAAATTTTTTCTTAATTTATCACTTTTTCCCATTTTTTTAATTGAATTCAAAAGCTCTTTCTTTATTTCTTCATTATCCTTTTTTAATTTTTCATTTTCTTTTAAAATATTATCTATTTTCATACTTTCTAAATTATTATCACTAATATTAGTATTATTATTATCATTAATATTATTATCTTTAATTTTTATTTGTTTTTTGTCTTTTTTATTTGAATTATCATTTTTATTAGTATTATCTTCTTGTTTTTTTACATTATCTAAACTTAAATTATTTTCATATGTATTATTATTACTACATTCATTTTTTATATTATTATGATTAACTGAATTTATAATTTCATGTTCTATAATTATTCTTCTTGGATTGTCAAAATTTTGCAAATAATTATTTATATTATTTTTATTAAATCTATTTTTATCTTGTGATCTTAGTTTCATTCTTGTTGATTCAAATATTTTCCTTGCTTCTTTTAAATTATTATTATTAATCTTTTGTTTTTGATTTTTAACAAATAAATTATTATATTCATATGGATTATCACTCTTTAATAAATGAATTGTTTTATTCAAATTAATATTATTAATTTGACTTAATTTATTAGTTAAACTACTATTTAATTCTTTATTGTAATTATATATCCCAAGGGGTAGTTCAGGGCTCTTGGCCGAAAATTTCCTGGCATGAGTTTTTCCAGAATTTATCCAGGAAAAATATTGAGAATTATAATTATTACAATAAATATTATCTAATATATAATCTTGTATAATGATAAATCTACATTGATCAATTAATTTAGATAATTCATCTGTAATAGGTATAATTATTTTATTTTCATTAGTATTATCTTTTATATCTTTCTTTCTTTCTGAACAATTTGTTAAAAAAGCATCAATAGGACTGCTTTTCATTTCTATATATTTATTCAAAACTGAATTCATTAAAAAATTTAAATCATTTTTCATTTTTAATAAATAACGATTATTAAATAGATAATCTCTTTTTAATTTTGTTAAATCCCATTTTCCTTGAAAATAATAATAAAAGCCCAATTCTCTAAATTTTACCATATAAAAAACTATATTAACAGCATTTAATCTTAAAGATTTTATTATATTAACAACTTCTTTTAATAAATTGTCTTTCATATTATCATTTAATAACTTTATTATTTTTATTAAAGATTCTATATTATTTTCTCTGTTCATAATTTCTTTTCTTAATTTCATTAATGAATTTCTAAATCTTTGTAAATTTTCTTTTTCTTGATAAAGCATAGTTTTTCTTATGTTGTCATAATCTAATAAATTATTAAATTGTTCTTGATATTTTTTTGTAACACCTAATTCTTCCCATAAATTATTTATTATTAATAATTCTTCTTTATAATCTTCTTTTTCTATCCCTTTAGTAATTATTTTATTTTTATTAATCATTACATCAGAACTACTACGTACAAATTTATCATTTTTTATGAGGCTTACTTTATTTTCTTTATTTTTTAATTGTGGTAAAAATCCTATATTAGAATTAGGTTTACTCATTGTTTTTTTACTCAAAACTTTTAATTTTATCCTATTATTTTCATAAGTATTATTATTTTTATCATATAACTCCTTTTTATTATCTTCAAAATTGTGTTGTTTATTAAAATACATTTTATTTATATTAATATAACTTTATATGTAATTTAAAATATCAAATAATATTATTTATTATATATTTAAATAATTTTTGAAAAATTATTACAATATTTATATAATTTATCAAGATAATGCTTTATTTATTGATTATAGAAAATATTAAGTTTTATTTTAATCATTTTATATTTAAAAAAATATAATCATGAAAGAAAACAGTGAAGAAAAAAACAAAAAAGAAGAAAATGATTTATTACTTGTTAGACATGATTCAAAAAGAGTAAAAAAATATGATTATAGAGATATTCTATTATTAAATGATTTAGACCTTTTTTATAAAACAGGGAGGTTACCCTATGTTTTATTCACACATTTACTTTGTACTGTATTGGTAACAATAATAATTTTAACTCAAAATACAAATTTGAATAAATTAATGCAGCATACTCGTGCTATACAAACATCATTTTATTTACATGATGATACAGGGACTCCTACTTTAGACTATCCTCGTAGTTATTTTTATACTAAATTAGAAACTTTTTCTGAAAATTTAATATTATTAATTAATAATATTTATAATATTAATTCAACAATTGATTTCAATATTTATTTTGAAAATCAGGATAATATTAAAATGTATACAAAATTTAGAAGGAATTCAAATTATAATAAAAATTATCCTTATAATTTTGATATTATTAAAGGAGAAGATCCTATAAGAAAATATTTTAATAATGATACTTTTCAAATAAGGGATTTTATTTCTAAAGTTGAAGAATTGAGTATTCAATTAAAATATAAATATAAAAGATTAGATTATGGGGTTTGTCAATTAATTAATTTAAATTTAGTTTTTGATACAAGTAGAATATCATATATTAAATATCAACCAAAATTTGAATATGATAATTGTGGTATTAATTTTGATACAATTAAAAATGGGTTAAAAGAATCATTTTCTATATTTAGTTTAATCTTAACTATATCAGCTATTTTAGAAGAATTTTTCATTTTAAAAAAAATTTTATCAATAGTTAAAATTGTTTTTTATTTAAAAGAGAATTTATCCCAAGAAGATATATTAGAAGACTTTTCCAATGAGCAATTATTTTTAAGAACTGGTGAAAGTAAATGGGATTTAATAACAAATAAAGATATATTTAGTCTTTTTCCAAAATGGCTATTTTTATTTGTTTTAACTGGAATTTTGAATACTATAGGTGGAATATCATTTATTTTTATTCCTTTTTTAAATGAATTAAATAGAATAATTTTTGGGTTTGGAGCATTTTTTAATTGGATATCTTTTGCATATTATTTTCATTCAGATAAAAAATATAATCTTTTTTATAGAACTTTATTTAAATCTATGTATGAATATAAATTTTTATTTACAACTTTTGTAATATTATTTACTGGTTTTTGTTTATTAAATTTAAGTATATATTGTCATTCAGATAAATTTTATGATGGATTTCAGGGGACCTTTGTCACTGTTTTCGCTGCTACACTCGGGGACATATTAATTGATATATGGTATAGTACTTTTGTTGATAATCCTATAGTGACTCTATTTTTAGGATTTATTATGTTTTTAGTATTTTTAGGAAATCATATAAGAGTCATGTTTACTGTTACACAGGAAAGTTTCCAGCTTGCTAATTTGGAGACAAAAAAATCTTGGTTAGATAAAAAATTTGATTTTAAAGATTATTTAAATCAGAATTTTAATATAAAAGATATGGATGAAGGTGAAGGGAGTACAGGTAGTGGAGACAAAAATAAAAAAGATTTTGTTATAGATGATGCTTGGATGAGAGCAGTTTTAAATATTGATGATATGAATAAATTGGAAAGTATTGATTTAAATAATTTAAAAGTAAAAGGATTAAATATTGAAGCAGTTGTTAAATATTTAAAAAAATTAAGAAAGAACAATAGAAATAAAAAAATATCAAAAGAAATATATCAAGAAATATTACAAGAAGATGGAAATATTGAAATGGAAAAATTAGATGGAAAAAATAAACAAATAGGTAGAGCTTTTAAAAATATTGAAAAAATGTTTTATAAAATGTTTTTACAAATAAAAAAAGGAAATTATATTGATAAAGAAAAATTTAGAGAAATATGTCAACAAAGTATAGAAAAATAAGAATTACTTAAAGAAGAAATATTAATATAATATAATAAATATATATATTTTTAAGTACTAGTTATTTATTATTAGTTTAAACAAATGATTCTTTGAAATTACATTCTCATTCTTAACTTTATCAAATTAAAAAAATTAAAATAAGAATATTTTTAAAAAATTGAAAGTTTTTTTATAAAATATTAATAAGAAATTAATAATATTTATAAATAAATATGCTTTATTTTTATTTAACTTCTAAATGAAATTATTTATCAGTACTTCTAGTCCTTTTATTAGAATGAGCTATATTTAAAATTTTATGTAAATTTAATTGTCTTCCTTTCAATTTATAATCTTTAATTTTAAATCCTCTATTATTATCTTTATGATATATATTTTCTTTGTTTTGAATAGGAGGAATTATTTCATTTATATTTCCTTTAGATATAGGACTTATAATATTAATATTATCAGTATGCTTATTATTTTCTAAATTATTTTTAAAACTTAATAATTGTATATTTCCTCCATTAAATTGTAAAATAGAACTAAATACTTTTTTAGGTCTTTTTTGCATATTACTAGAACTTCTTCCTCTTTCTCCACTAAATATCCCATTATTTTTACTATAAATTATATTATTATTTTTTTTCATTTTAGTAGTACCATAATTAATATTATTTATAACATTTTTTAAATAATTCGTATTATTCGTATAAATTTTAATCTTTCCAAACTTTTGTTGACTTTTTGAAAAATTATTACTAATATTATTTTTATATTTATGTAAATTTGTCATAGAACCACTATTATATCCCCCCCTAAACACTGATTTATTCCTCGTTTCTTTTAAAGGTTTATTTCTTAAATTATTGATTTGATTGTAATTATTAATTGTATTAGGACATATTTTTGTGTATTTTTTTGTTAAAGTAGATATCATATTTTTAGTGGTTGGAGGTAGGGTTAGAGAACTGTTCTTATTTTTATCTTTAATATTTATTTTTTGTGGGACACTTTCAATATAATTGTTTATTTTTTTATTTGCATTTTTCTCTTTTAAATTCGTTAATGAATTATTATTATTTTCTTTATTCTTTAATTTTTTTATTATTTTTTTACTAGTATTATTAAAGTTATTACTATTATAATTATTATTAAGATCTGATAATCCATTTATTATATTATAATTTTCATTTTGAGGAATTATTTTTTGTCCAATTGTTAGATGATTTATATTTATATTAATATTATTTGTAGTTTTTCCCCCTTGAATTACTATACAATTATTATTTATATTTTTAAATATATTATTTCCTTCAGCTATTATTTTATTATTAAATTTGTTATTATCATTATTATTTTTATTAATATTATTATTATGTTCTAATTCTTCAATAATTAGACTAATAGAATTTGTTGGCTGTGGTTTATTGATATCATTATATTTTTTCATATTCATATTATAATTTATTTTTTTATTGAAATTCATTTTTTGGTCATCAATAATACTAATAGGAGTTATTTTATAGCTGTTTTCAAAAATTGTAGATTGTTCAACATCAATAGGTTTTAAATCATTTATAAAATATTGATTATTATTATCATTATTAATATTATTATTTAAATTATTAATATTATTTTCAATTTTTTTAAACTCATTATTTTTAATAATTTTTTTATTAATTAATTGAATTTGTTTCATTGCAGCTTCAGAAGTAACTATAGTGAAAACATCACAATTTTCTATTTCTTCTGATATTTTTTTATTAAAAATTTGTATATTTTGTGTAATTTTTTTATCTTTCTTTTTTTTTTCTTCTTCTTCTTTATCTTCTTCATCTGCATAATTTTCATTATAAAAAATTTGGGCAACTTTTTCCATATGTTTTACCATTTTTTTATTAATAGAATAATTTGTAAAATATGGTCTACAAAAAAATATTAAATAATTTTTATAATAAGAGACATATTTAGGTATTCTTTCTTTGCTTTCTTTATATGTATAAAATCTTTTTAAATAATCTTTTAAAGTTGTTGTACATATTGATATTTCATTAAAATAAGCTAATAAATGACATTTTCTTTTTTTAATAAGAATATTTAATGTTTTTTTAAGATATAATTCAGGGGTTGAATTATGCTTAGCTTCTAGTACTTTATATGAAAATAATTGTAAATTCAAATTATTACTTTGGAAATATTTATTTACTTAAATAGATTAAGTTTATAAAATATGTTAATTAATAAATAAATTAAATGAATGATTTCAAAATAATTTCTAAATTAGGTGAAGGTGCTTATTCAACTGTATATAAAGTAAAAAGAATTGTTGACAATAATATATATGCTTTAAAAAAGGTAAAATTATTAAATTTATCAGAAAAAGAAAAACAAAATTCTTTAAATGAAGTTAGACTATTAGCTAGTATTAAAAGTAATTTTGTAATAAGTTACAAAGAAGCATTTTTTGATGAAAAGGATAGTACTTTAGGAATTGTTATGGAATTCGCAGATAGAGGGGATTTATACCAAAAAATAGTTGAACACAAAAAAAGTGCAATGTTTTTCGAAGAAACCGATATATGGAGAATTTTTATCCAATTAGTCAAAGGATTAAAAGCTTTACATGATCTAAAAATATTGCATCGTGATTTAAAAAGTGCAAATGTATTTTTATTAAGTGATGGAACAGCAAAATTAGGGGATTTAAATGTGTCAAAAGTTGCTAGACGTGGACTCGGGTATACCCAGACAGGTACACCATATTATGCCTCGCCTGAAGTTTGGAAAGATCAACCTTATGATAATAAAAGTGATATTTGGTCATTAGGCTGTGTTTTATATGAAATGATTACTTTAAGGCCACCTTTTAGAGCACAAAATATGGAAGGATTATATAATAAGGTTATTAAAGGACAATTTAATAGAATACCTGATAGATTTTCAAATGAATTATTTGAGATTGTAAAATTATTAATACAAATTAATACTGATTCAAGACCTAGTTGTGATGAAATTTTAAAAAATCCAATAGTTCAAAAAAGAATTGAATATTTTAAATCATTTACAGGAGAACAAGAAAATGAAGATAAGGCTTTATTACAAACTATTAGAATACCCAAAAATTTATTATTTTTATCAGATAAATTACCAAAGCCAAATTACTCAAAACATATGAGAAGTAGTAGTAATGGTGTTTCTGATAAATTAAATATGAAAAATTATCGAAGTTTTTCAAAAAAATCAGATTATGAAATTAAAGAAATAAAAGAAATAAATCAATATCAACAAATTAACAAGCCTAATAATGTTAATATTAATGTTAATCAAAATAATAATAATAATAGTAATATATTACCTTCAGTAAAAATAAGTGATCCAAAAATTAATTTAGATTATAATAATAATTCAAAATTAAATAATAATTCTGAAATAAAAAAAGTTACTCCAGTTTTAGTACATTCTGGGAGTCAAAAATTAATAATTAATGATTCTAATAAAAAAATATTAAATGATATTAATTCTAATAGAAATAGAAAAATCATGTATAAAAATTTATCTTCTGACCTCCCATCATTGAATATAATAAATAATATAAAAAAAATTATTAAACTCAATTTAATTAAGATATTAAAAATAACAAATATTATTTATTTTTACCTTTTATAATAATAATTAATTAAAACTATAATTATCATTAAATATTTATTTATTTTAATTATCTCCCTTTTGATCACTTAATTTATGTTGCAAAAAGTTTGCTTTCATAGTAATATCAATACTTTTTCTATATTTATTTTTTTCTTCATTATCTTTGGCAACTTGTTTTGCTTTATTTAATCTTTTGGCCAATCTATTTCTTCTATCTTCTGCTGCCTTACTATCCTTTCCAAAAACTGGTAAAATACCATCAGTTTTATTTTTTTTCAATCCCATTATTGATGGAGGTAATGTCGAGCCTGGTCTTTGAAGCATTTTAGGTTCTTCTTCTTTTGCTTTTACTTTCACCTTTTCATCTTCTTTTTCTTTTTCATTATTTTTTTCTTTATTATCTTCAAAACCTTCTTTTGTTTCATATAATCCTGCAATTTCATCTAATTTTAAGGGATTATCTTCTTTTTTCTGAAATTTATTTAATGAGTCAAGTGTGTCAACAGGACTTTGCTTAGATAATTGTATTTGTTTTTTTAGTAAATCTTCTTCCTGAGGTTCGTCTTCTTTGGGCACTGCCTTTTCAGTTTCCTTTTCTTCTTTTAATTCACTATCACTTTCACTATCATCTTTTTTTTTATTTTCATCTTCGTTTTCTATTATAGTTGAAAGAAGTTTTTTAATTTTTAGTTCTTTGTTTTTTATTTTTTCATTATCTCTATTTTCTTCTTTTTCATCTTTTTTGTCTTTATTATTTTCTTCAATTTCTTTATCTATTTTAATAATTTCATCATTTAAAGATAGATTTTTATCTATATCTTCAATATCTTCATTATTTGAAGTTTCTATTTTTGTTTCTTCTACTTTAGTTTGAACTGGTTGATCTACTTTATTTTTATCATCTTCTTTAATTTCTTTTTCTTCTTTTTTTTCCTCTTTTATTTCTTCTTTTTTATCTTCTTTTATTTCTTCCTTTTTCTCTTCTTTTGTCTCCTCCTTTTTCTCGTCTTTTGTCTCTTCATTTTTTTCTTCTTTTTTCTCCTCCTTTTTCTCCTCTTTTTTATTTTGATTTTCTACTTGATTAGGGAGAGGAACTTCTTTATTATTGATGGTTTGAGGCTTTTCTTCATTTTTAATTATATTTTCTTTTTCTACTTTTTCTTTTTGATTCTCTTTATTTTGTATTTCTTCTTTCTCCTCCTTTGGTTTTATTTCTTTATTAGGTTCTAATACTTTATTTGGAATATCTTCTTTTACCTTATTTTCTAATTGGGGTTTATCTTCATCTTTTTTATCTTCTTTTTTTTCTTCATTTTTATTTTCTTTTATTTCTTTTGGAGTTTTTACTTCTTTAACATCAGATTGTTTTTTTTCTTGTAAATTAATATTTTTATTAGTTTTATCATTTTTTTCTTTTTCAATATTTTCTTTTGTTGTAACTTCATTTTCTATTTTTTTGCTTTTTCCTCCGTTTAGGTTAATTTGTTTTAATAAAACATTTATTAAACTAGGTTGATTTTTATCTTCTTTTAAATATTTCTGTGTTTTTTCTTGGACATCTTTAAATACTTTTAAAGTTATATTATCTATAGAATTATTTAATAATTTTTGTATTTCTTCTTTTATCATTTCTTTAAAGGCTAAATACTTATTATTTGGAGAATTATTTATTTTTTGAAGAGATTGATAATGATCTATATGTAAATCTAATGCGCATTCATTGCATAAATCTAAATTACATTTATTGCAATGTTTTTTTGCATGTTTCTTTGAGTGATTAGAACAGAAGAGTTCATTTAGATTTTCCATTAATAATTATTATTATTATTTTTAATATAAAAATTTCAATTTAAATTGCAAATAAATCAATAAAAAAAAAATTATAAAATTTTTTTATTTTATTTAATTATAAAGATACATTATAATAATCTTTTATTATTTTTTAATAGTAATAAATAATTATTATTTTTATATTTATTTATATTTATATTTTTAATTTATATTGGGGATTGGGGATTGGGGATTGGGGATTGGGGATTGG
>JAJJLS010000087.1:0-12223 GCA_023783355.1 Polyplastron multivesiculatum
CCCAATCCCCAATCCCCAATCCCCAATCCCCAATCCCCATTTTTGCATTTAGAATTAAATTATAAATATTAAAAATTATATTTTAAATAAAATTCTTGAAATAAAAATTTTAATTTGTGAAAAAAAATTATTATATAAAAAAATAAAATATTATTTGAGAATAGATTTAGATTATGGTTATAATATTTATTATTTTACTAACATTATAATAAATGAAAATACTTCTTTTTTTTAATATTTTATTTATTATGTTTAGAATTATATTATGATTATTTTAATAATATAATTAACCTATAAGTTATTATCCCCTTTAATAAATGGTTCATTTGAAGGATCTTTATTTTGTCCAACTGATGATGAACTAGCACTACTTGTCATTTTAGATACTCTTAATATTTCAGATTCTAAATGTTTTTTTTGTTTTACCATTCTATAAATAACTAATGTAAAAACACTTATAAGAATAATGACAACAAATATAGATACAATTAAAAATGCAGTATATGATACTTTTTCTTCATCTTCATCTTTTTTGTCTGGTTCAACATAAGGATCAGAAACTTGTTCAAAAGCAAATATTTCTTCTTTTTCTTCTTCATTTGTTACGGAAATAATAGATATTATATAAGGTTTATCTTCAGGATAATTTTCAATTTTAATTTGTATAGGATTTATATTTCCATCCTCCTCATTTCCAAAAATTTTATAAATATAAGAAGAAAAAGGATAATATGAAATAAAACTAATAGTATTAATATCTTCATCTTTTTCGAAAGAATTTTCAGGATATAATCTTATATTATAAGTAGCTGATACTGCATTAGTTCCTTCTTTATTTAATATTTTAGGTATTTCTAATTCTAAAGTACTTTTTTCTTTATTATAATTAAATTTATATTCAATTTTATTAGAAGGTAAATTATAATTTGTAAAAGAATTTGTTGTATTTGATTTTACTTTAAAAATATAATTTAAACTTGCTTCATGATTTATTACAATATCTTTTTCTCTACAAAATTCTAATAAAATATCATTATCTTCTTGTATCTCTATGACACCTATATATTTTCCATATTTTTTATTCATTTTTTCCTCATATTTTATTTCCTTGTCGTTAATATCTTTTATTGTATATTTAACTTTAGATGATAAAATTCCTACTTCTATTTGCATATATTTGTCTTCTTGATTACCAACTCTTAATCTATGATAATTACATAATTGAGATGTATTATTTTTTAATAAATTTCCACTTATATAAATATTATATGGAGAGTTGTATAACTGATTACTAAAAGGCATAACAGATATATCAACTTTCATATTTTCTATAACAGATTTCATATTTTCATTTTTATTAAAACTAATAACTAAATATTTAATAAAATCTTTTCCTTTATTTTTGATTTGTTCTGAAGAAAAATATAATTTAGCAGTTTTCAAAGATTTATCATATCTTCCTGGAATTTCTTCTTCTTTTGGTGGATTTTTTCTTTTACTTCTCATCATAGAAGTAATCATATTTTCATCAACTATATACCCACTTATATCAAAAGTATCTGTATAATTACCTCCATTTGTTGGATTAAAAGTTGTTTTTAATTCACTTATATGTAAATTAACATTTATACTTTCATCTTCTTCTTGAATTTTCATATAATAAATTATAGGAAATTGTATATTTTCTGCATTATCATATGTAATCCTTCCACTAGAGCCAAATTTAATTAAATCCATATGTCTTACTTCTGGATGAATATTTTCATTTATATAAAATTTTAACCCTGCATTACTAGTTGGTAAAACTATAAGAGTATTTTGTTCTTTATTAGGAAGAGTAAGAGTAACGACAGAGCCACTCCCTGAAATAATTTTATATTTCTCAGGTTCTTTTTCTTCACTTTTAAAATATGCTTTTCCTTCTCCATTAATGCATGTTATATGAAAATTATATTCTTGGCCTCCTTTGGTATTAAAATTAATAATATCATTATTTTCTCTTTGGAACAATAAATTAGAAAATGGATTTAATGAAGTAGATAAGACTTGATCTCTCATTGAAGTATAAATATTAATAATACTTGGTTTACTAGATTTAATACTTATTAATGCAAAAGGCTTTGCATTATCTTCAAGTTTTAATTCATCATGATTAATTTCAAGGAAATTTTGATTTTCAGTTGATTTTTTGCTATTTCCTGGACGTGGCAAATGTTTTTGTATTTCTTCTTCGTTCATATTATCAAATTTATAACTTACTACATTATTATAAAATATATCTAAATCAGTAATAACTTCAGCTTCTGCATAAATAAACAATTTACTTCCAATAGAAAATTCATAATCAGATAAAGGATAAACTAAGTCACAAAAACCATTAACTTCTTTTATATCACATACTGTATCTAAGTTACTATTAATTTCAATTATTGATTTCATTGTTCTTTTGGACACTCTAATTCTGAAAATATACATCATAGATAAAAGAACATCATATTTTTTAGAATTAACTGCTATTCTAAATTCCTCATCTTTTAAATTATCCTTTCCTAAATCTTCTTTAGTAATAGTAAATATGTTATTACTAATTTTTGAATTTATTTCCCATCTTGAATTTCCAGGGTCAGGCCATATATTTCCATTATTTATATACAATGAACAAGATTCACTTTGAAACTCTATTTCAATACTATCACAATCATCTTGGACATCATAAAAATAATAATGAACATTTGAACTACTTTCAATATATCCTGTAACATATTCATTACTTAGTAAATCAACCATTACTTGATTAATTAATTTTTGATGAATATCAGGGTCTGAAGAAGAAGTATCAATTTCAGGTCTTACATAAATACTATATTCTAAATAATCATTTTGTTCTTCTTCATTTTTATTTGTAGTTTTTTTAATAATATCAGTGGACATAATTCCAATATATAATTCGCATCCATTTTGACAAATGGGTAAACCATATTTATATAAGGAACCTGCATCATATTTTATTTTATTTTTATAATAATCAAATTCTTCTACGCTATTTTCTTTTTCATTTGGTTTAGGTAATTTTACTCTATTTTTCCAGTCAGAATTTTCTTCTGGATCTGCATTTTTTCCTACAATTTTAGCAAACATAATTCCTGAACCTTTTTTAAAATTTAATACAATTTCTCCTTTATCTTTAGGACTAATATCAACGATGTAATATTGAATATTATTTTCTGCAACTAAATCAATATGTAATTTATTTTTACTAAGTGAAGATGGTACATTATCTTTTGATTTAATGATAAAATTAATAGGAATTTCTGTAGTCGGTAATTCTTGCGTTTTAGAAAATCTTAATGTTATTCCACATACTTGGTTATTTGGGCAATATTGTTTAATATCTTTAGATGGAATTACATGAGAAGAAGAACGAGAAAAGAGCAAACTACTTTGTACTATATGATTTAATTCAATTTCCATTTTAACTAAATAATTATTTTCTAAATTATATTTAATTAAAATATCACTATCTCCTGCTGAATGGGGGTATAAAAATGCTGAACTAATAGTATTTGAAGTTAAAGTAAAACCAATTGGAGCTCCTTCACTTATAATTGATTCAGAATTAGAGCTTATTTCTTGAGAGGCTATATAAAATAAACAAAATTTATCATCATATAAAGAATCATCATTAAAAGAAATAAAATTAACTTGATAATTAAAATAATCTTCATTATAATGAGAGTTAGTAATATTAATTTCATGCTGGAAAATACTATTTATAGATTTAACTTCCTCTTCAAAAAAGTATACACTTATTTGACAATTTATTGGATAAAAATTTGATACATAATGCAAATTTTTTCCACGTGTTTTATCATGTAACATTTTAAATAATTTTTTTTTATTTCCTCTTTTAATTCCTTCTATAAAAGAGACTCCGAGACCTATATCAAATATTTTTTCCTCTTCTAATTCATTAACTTTTAATACCGAGTAACTTAATAAATAAAAGCTATCAATACTTCCTGTTACATTTAAAGTATATAATCCAGTATATTCATAATCATAAAATTCTAATATTTTTGTATTTTCAATATAATATTTTTTTCTTTCAGTTGCATCATCACTTACTTCTATATCAGAATCCCCTGAAATTGTTCTTAAATATACAAAAACTTTTTTAGCATTCTCTAAATCAGAAATTTTAAAATGATAATAGTTAGTTGATCTTTTTGATACATAATGAGCTATTCTACTATCTTCCCTTAAAACTAATGAATCCTCTTCATCAGAAAAAGAAACTTCAAATTTACATTTTTCTGTTAAACATAAAACAGCTAATAAATATTGTGTAGGTCCATATGCATTAGTTTCTAGGGTTTTATTTACATTAGTAGTGTAATAATTATCTATTGGGGATAATAATTCTGTAGTAAATTGCTCTGGTTTTTTTCCTTCTATGGCATCTTTATCCAAATAGCAAGTGGGAAAAGTTGTACATTTTACTAAGGCTACTTTTATTAGGCCTTCATTTAATTTTGCATTATATTTAGTTAATCCTTGTTCTAAATATTTTGAATGGCGATAAGATCTTACTTCATCTTGTTTTAAATAATCAATATATATAAATCCATTTACTAAAGGCTCTGTTACAATAGTTGCCTTTTTTTGGTCAGTAACTTCATGAACTTCTATTATATAAGCATTTGATTTAACTTTTTGATTTTGTCCTTGAATACATATATGAGTATAGCCCTCTAATATTTCTGAACTATTGAATGTTAATATTGCTTGTAATTCATCTTTAATATATACAGGAAAAGTTTCTTCCTCTATATCACATAATTCTTCAGTTGATTTTGAAATAGTTAAATCTCCTTTAACTACTATTGATACTTGAAAATATCTTTCTTCATCACCCTCTTTTATTGATTCTGGCTTAATACCATGCCCCACTAATTCAAAAGTGTCAATATCATCATTTTGTAAAAAACCATAAATAGCCTTACCATCAATTGGTAAATCGCAAGAAATTCCAATTTGTCTTACCATAAAGTTAATATATGTATTAATAGGGCCACGAACTTTTGCAATGTAGTAACCGTTTCCTTCTTTTGTATAACTTGTTTCTAAATATGTAAATCCTGCTCCATTAAACATTGTATCACTATTGATATCTATTTGCATATCACTATTATCATCTTCATGATGATAAAATAAAGATAATTTAACATTATTTTTTGTACCATGATGTCCTTTTGCCCCACCTGATGCAGTTACCATTAATTGACTATTTTGGGTTATTTCACTTTTATTAAAATAAATTAGATATTCTTCATAATCAAAAGTTAAAAAATCTAATCTTATTGACCTTTCAGCATACATCATTTCTACTTGTTGAAATGAAATAGTATAATCACAACCATCTTCACAGAATGTATTTAAATAAAAATAATTTTGTGAATCTAATTCAAAATATGTTCTTGGAACATATAATAAATTTTGACCAATATTAGTTGAACTTAAATCATACAATATTGATCGGGGAGAATCATCTGTTATTGATAAATATAAATATACCTTTCCTTCTTTTTTTGTAGGTGATGAAAGTATTTTAATAAATTTATATTTTTGGGAGGATGTTTTTGATAAAGAAACTTTGTAATAATAATTAAAACTTTCAGAAGATACTGAAATTGATTGTATTTCTTGGTTTACTTCTATTTCTCTTATTTCACAAAACACTTTATTTAAGAAAATTAAAATTAATAATTGAAATAAAAATATTCTCTTTGAATTCATATTATTTGATAAATATAATCAATTTTAAGATGGCAAATGATAAATAATAGACTAAACAATTTTTATATATAATAAAAAATAATTAAATAATAATTTAATTTTTATTAATTAAAATAAATAATTATCATTTTATTTTATTATTTAAATATGTTAACAAGACATAAATCTAATTATATATCCATAAGTATTCTTCTTATAATGACTTTTGTCAGATTAATTGTTCCAATTCACCCAGCAATTATGACTGCAGTATCAACATGTCTTCTAGTTTATGTTGGTTGTACATTTTCTACAAAAATATGCTTAATTTCTGGAGATAAACAAAAAGAAGGAATAGAAACAATGAAACAAAAAGATGCATGGCTTTTCCCTGTTATAGGTAGTTCTGTTTTATTAGGATTATATTTACTTTTTAAGTTTTTCAATGATAAATATTTAAATATATTATTACATATATATTTTACTTTAATTGGCTCCTTTTCGATAGGCCAATTAATTGAAGAAAAAATAATAGATAAAGAGCCTTTTAAATCTTTAGGAGAACAAGATTTATTCACAATCCCTAAAATTCCCTATTTCAATCCAGAAGGATCAAAAATAACTAAATTAAATGTATGTACTTTTGCTTTTGGATTAATAATTGGATTTATTTATTTCATGAAAAAAAATTGGATATTAAATAATATATTAGGAATGGCATTCTCAATATTTGGTATTGAAAATTTAATGCTAGGAGAATATAAAGTAGGACTAATATTATTATCTTTACTATTTTTCTATGATATATTTTGGGTATTTTATACTCCAGTAATGGTTTCAGTTGCTAAAAATATTGAAGGTCCTGTTAAATTAATGTTCCCAAAATTACAAGCTGCTATTGATTTAATAAAAAAAGAAAAAGGAGAAGATCATGAATATGCTGGAAAAGCTTATGATCCAAGAGAATATAATATGATTGGATTAGGAGATATTGTTATTCCAGGAGTATATGTTGCTCTTATGTTAAGATTTGATATTTATCTATATAAAAGAGCTAAAAATGATTTTTCTAAATTTGGATTTTCTTTTAAAAATATGAAATATTTTATTATTACTTTTGTTTTTTATAATCTTGGAATTATTATTACTTTATCTTCTATGTATTTCTTTAATCATGCTCAACCAGCTCTTCTATATCTTGTTCCTTGTACTCTTATTTCTAGTTCTTTACTTGCTTTACAACAAAAAGAATTTGATTTATTATGGAAATTTAATGAAGAAAAAGTAGATAAAAAAGATGATGATGAAGATGAAGATGATGATGATGATACAAAAGAAACCAAAAAAGAAAAAAATGAAACTGAAGAAAAAAAGAAAAAGGTTGAATGATTAATATTAAATCTTATATTATATAACAAATGTTTAAATATATCTATTGATTAATAAATAAACCTAAATTCATTTTATTATAACTTTAATAAATTAAAATAAAATAACTATTTAATAAAAATAATATAAAATATTATATTATATTAAAAAATATATCTATATGATATTCATCAATATTTAAATTTAATATATTCTAATAATAATCTAACTTAAATTATCAATAATACTTTAAAGAAAAGCAATGATTTGTGAAGTTCTATATAGGCATTGTTTATTTTTATTTTTATTTTTTAAAGAGGCCATTCGAAAAAATCCTGGAATGAAATTAATAAGAAAAGGATAAACCATAGAAATTCCAAAACTAATTAATGTATCTTTAATTAAATGTAATTGAGTATTCTTATACACAGCTCCAAAAGCAGAAATATAATACCAAAAAAATAATAATAAAATAATCCCTACTAAAAAAAATATATATAATTTATTTTTCATACATTTTTTTGATTTAGTAGCAAGCTTTTTTGCTTTTACCTGATCAATTTCTTTTTTTATTGTAATTAATTCACTTTGACTTAGTGATAATCTTTTTAAAATTAAAGTCATAGCAAATGAAATTAATGTTGAATATAAAACTTGAGGAATTTGATATATTAAATCATATCTACCTTGTTGAGTAAAAATTATATGAATAGTACTTTCTTTAAAAAATAATGTATCTAAAGAAAAAAAAAGACCTAAAGATAAAATAAATAAGCTAAATTTTAATAAAAAAACATTATAATCATCATTTGAAATAAATGTTAAAATTATCAAATGCTTCTTTTTTAATAAAGACCAATAATATTGCCAATAATTTCTTTTATCATTTTCCAGGGCATTATTATAATTCATTATATTTAATTCTTCATCAATATATTTCATTTTATTATTAGTAGGAAGTTTTGATTCAATTTTTTTTTCTTCCATTTTTTCATCTTTTATAATTTTGGGTTTATCTTCAATTTTAATATTATTATTTGAAAACAATGATTTTTTTACATTTCTACTTAAATAGCTATGGCTTTTTAGATTTATCATTGAGGTAGAATTTAAAGTAATAGGATTTTCATTATTGACTGAATCTTTTTTTAATTTTTTCTTCTTTTTCCTTTTTATTTTTTTTATATATGATTTTTCTTTAAAATTATTTTCATTTTCAATGACAGTCATTTTCTTGATTGGAGGATTTTGATTGTTCATTATATTGCTTATTATATTTATATTTATATTACCTATCTTTTTGGTAGAAAGAGAATCTTTTTTTTGATTTTCAAATTTTTCAACATTTTCATTGTTATTATCAATATTATTATTATTTTTAAAAAATAATTTATTTAGATTTAATTTTAGATTATTTTTGACTTTATTAATGGTTTTATCATCATCTTCATTATTTATTGTCTCATTATTATTTATTCTATTTTCATTGATGATTTTATTACTTTTTATTTTTGATGAATTACAAAATTTTGTTTTTCTTTTAGTTGAATTTTCATTTAAATATAAATTATTATTTGAATTTTGATCATTATCTTTTAAATCAGAAAAATTAATTAAATCATTCATTAATTTTTTTTTCTTAATTAACTTTTTTTTATTATCTTTATTTCCATTTAAATCATATAAATAAATTTTTTTCTTATTTATTTTGTAGTCATTATCTCCCTCATCATTAAGAAATTTATTTTCATTATTTATATTTTTGTCCATTTTTTGTTTTTGTAACCAACTTAATTTTGATTTAGAATTTCCTTTATTCTTATTTTTTAATTCTTTTCTTTGTCTACCTTCCATTATTATTTTTTGCATTAAATAATACATGTATTTATCTTGAAATATTTTAAATATAATTTCATCAATTTTTTTTAAAGCACCAAATAAATTAATTATCATTGAAGTTATAAAAATGACAAATAAAACAAGTAAGATATAAAAGCATATATTATTTTTTAATCCCCTTGAACTAAAGAGTAATTTATAACAAAATAAAACTTCAAAATTAGTATATGTATCAACTTTATAAAAATTTTCTAATAATTTTTTGGAACTAAACTTTTGATCATTATCAACATTTACACTATTTTTAATACTACATTTACAATATACTTGATTAGATTTTGTATTTACTTCTATATATTCGCAAGTATCTTCACATAATACTATATCCTCTTTATAATAATAATCCTTTCTATCTAATAAAGAAACATCAGTTCCATTTGTGGAAGTATATGGACTACAAGGATCTATATAAAAAGAATTATTTACATCAAATAAATCATATCCTTGTTCATTTAAATTATTATATAATGATAATTCATTATCATTTAGATTTACAGGAGCATAAATTGCTATAGTTGTACTTGAGCAAATTGATAAGTCAATTTTTTCTCTAGTATATGGATTATATACTTCATATTCGACAGCTGTTGCTTTAATTCCTTCTTTTTTTATATCAATTTTTAAGATTAATAAAGCTGTTGGATCATCTATATAACTTATATTTTTTTTTATTATTTTTTCACATTCACCTAATTCTATAATTGAAATACTCGAATTATGACTTGATTTTTTTTGAGTCTCAGATGTTGTTATTTGATAAGTTACATTTACTCCTACTATAGTAAAATCTTCCTTAAAAGATGAAATACTACCTTTTTGAATAAGATTTGATAAAAAAAAATATGTTTTATTAATTTGATCTATATTTTCTATACCTATCAACTTGTCTATTATATTTATTATTTGTTCATTAATATAAATTTCACTTTTGGAAAAATCCCACTGTGATATTAAAAAAGAATCTGTAGGATTTGCAGGAGTTAAATCTTTATCCTTTTCTAAGGTACATTGATTGGTTTCATTATTAAGATAAGGATATTCTTTTGGGCATAATGTTTCATTTATGCAAGTTTTCATATTTGTATTTTTATCTATATAATATAAATAATCACATTTTTTTTCTTTACAATTTCCTTGTTCTAAATAATCTCCATTTTCTATAAAACAGCTTGAACAAAGCATTTGGTCTGTTCTATAACCTCTTTCTGTGCATGTTTTACATTTTTCATAACAGTCATAATATATATCTTCTTTATTTTTAAAAACGCTTTTTAAATCATCTAATTTAATACAATTAGTTTTATATTGATAATGAACATAATTATCTAAACAATTTATACAAAATGTATTATTATGATTACAAGTGCAATTTGGCTTACATCCATAAATCATTAATAATCCAATATTAGAGGCCAAAGTTTTATTTGTAAGATATAAAGCATATGAAATTGATTCAATAAAACTTCCATTTCTAAAATCTGGATAATAATTTAATTGAGTAATATTTGATATCATACTTATTTTTTCTAATTGCTTCTCTTCACCATTTATATCTATAGTTAATTTACCTGCTAAGTGAGTTACATCAATATTAAATGAATATAAATATTTGTTTATCGGCTTATTTTCTATTGTTTTAATAAATAAATTATTCTCATCAAATAAATCAATAATTACTTTGGTTTCATTTGAAGATACAAAAATAATATGATCTTCAATAGATATATAATATTTATTTGTATTATCTATTATTAACGTATTTTTATTTGATATTTCATTAATTTGCTCTGGTTTTTGTTTTTGTGAAGCAAATGATTGGGTAAAGTCTGTATTAATAATATATTTTTTTGTTATTACATTGTCTAATGTACAATTTTTATGGTCTATAATTATTGCATATTTATCTTCATCTATATCATACATTAATGAGAGTGAATTATAAAAATAAATTCCTGAAATATTAAAATTACTGGCTGTTATTTCATCTGGGTTTATTAAATTAAAATCTTTATCTATTTTTATTATAGTGAATTTTCCACTATTATCATTATCGCAAATAAAAATGTATTCTTCTTTTTCCTTAAAATAACTTACTTTAAATGTTGTATATTTACTAATACATTTCTCTACCACAGGATTATTAATAATTATTTTATTTGTATCAAAATTATATACAAAATAATATCCATAAGAATTTTCGAGACTATAGCATACCAAAATATATTTTTTATCTATTGATATTGTTGAATCTATCATATTTATATTATCAATAGGAATTTTTGAATAATATTCTTCAATTTCTGTCAAATTCTTTTCTATATCAAATGAATTAATTACAATTAAATTATTTAAATAGGTTTGAAAGCAACAAGTTAAAACATTTCCTTTAGTATCAGAATTTATTATTTGACAAGTAAAAAAATTATTATTTATTTTAATCATAGGATAGTCAAAATAAAAAGGAGAATAAGTATAATTATTTACTATTGAATATTCATGTTCATTTATTTTATAATGATAAATATATATATATTTATACTGGTCATCAATAGATGAAATTATAAAATGATAATAACTTAGGTTTTTTTTATAAGCCAATAGATTATAATAAGTAGATTGGTTAATTTCAACTGGAAGGTGGCCCATTAAAATAAAATCTCCATTTTCTGTAAAAAAATAAAAAACATCTTCTATAACACATATAATATTGTTATCATCATTATCATCAAATTGAACTACTAATATTTTATTAATAATATTTTCAAATGTGTTTATAGTTTTATTATAATATGGATGATATCTAAAACTATTTTCTAAATTTTTGTCACAAATATACATACCTACTTCATTTGCTATAAATAAATTATTATTACTTAATTGTAGACAAATTGGATAAGGAGCATTTATACCATTAATATCTTCACTGCAAACATTGCATATTTTTGATATCAATAATAAAAAATATATATATAATTTGTAATTCAAAAAATTGTTATTAATATATTGAAAAATTTTTTTTGACATATTTTTTATCTTTCAATGTAAAATTAAATAAATCTAATTAAATTAAAATAATATTATTAATTAATTTAATAATATTAAAAAAATATATAAATTTATTAAAATTATTAGGGGATTGGGGATTGGGGACTGGGGATTGGGGGATTGGGGATTGGGGATT
>JAJJLS010000088.1:0-12044 GCA_023783355.1 Polyplastron multivesiculatum
AATCCCCAATCCCCAATCCCCAATCCCCATGCTACATCCATATTAAATCCAAATAATTTTATTTATAAAAGAGATAATTTTTTTATCTATATTAATTTAATAAAAAATGGAAGATAAAAGTAATGATGTGGAAGAAATATATAAACAACTAATAGAAAAAGAGAAAATTAAAGAAAGTGATTTTAGCAAAATATTAAAATGCCCAGATAAAATAATAAATTGTTTAATTTCAAATTATTCGAATAACACTTTAAAGAACTGTAAATTACTTATAAAAATAATCAAAAGATTTCGAGGAGAATTACCAATAAATCAAAATGTAATGAAACAATTATTTGATAAATTTAAACCTGATTTTCTTGAATATATAAAAAAATTAGAAAATGAAAATAAGAATAATAAAGAGATTAATAACCAAGAAAAAAAGGAAGAAAAAAAGGAAGAAAAAAAAGAAGAAAAAAAAGAAGAAAAAAAAGAAGAGAAAAAAGAAGAAATAAAAGAAAGAAAAGAAGAAGAAAATAAAAAAATTTTACATATTAATGATGAATTTAAAGCAAGGCTTGAACTTCTCCAACAAATTATACGAGTGTATCAAAATGAAAGAGACATAAATAATTTACTTTATGAAATTTTATTTAATAAAAACATATATGATTTAATCACACCAAAAGAAATTTCTTTAACCATTTTTAATAATATTATTATTAAAGAAAAGAAAAAAATTTTAACTGAAAATATATTAAAAGAAGTAAATGAAAATCATCAATTATTTAATACAAAAGAAGAAATATATTTCTATAATTATGTATTTATAGAAAATAATCATAATTCAGATATTTTAGATTATAAAGAAAAGGAAAATAAATACAAAATAATATTATCAAAAGATATGGATAATTTTAACTTTTTGGAAAATTATTATTCTATATTTATAAAACAAAAAAAAAAAGAAATAATTAATGAAATGTGTTCATTTTTATTTAGTATATATTCTTTTAATAACAATTACAAAAAACTATTTAAAAGATGTAAGGATTTTTTTATTAAAGAAGGAAATAATTCAAACATTATTGAATTATATAAATATACTATTGATCAATTAGAAAAAGAATATGTGATAACAAAAAAAGCACATTCTTCTTTATGCAAGGAAAGAATTGTTGAAATTAAATTTAAAGAAAAAACCTTAAATTTTTATGGAAATACAACAATTAATGAGATTTATGATTATTTAAATAAAAATTATAATAAAGATAATGATAATAAGTATTATATAATTAATTTAAAAGAAAAAAACAAAACTACAAATATAATATTAAATAAAGAAAATTCGAACCAAACTTTAAATCAATTAATAAAAAAAAATTTCGAAATAACAATAGATTTAAAAGATATGACTCCTGACCCACTAATAGATCTAGTAGGTGATAAGAATTCATTGACTGAAAAATTTAAAAAAGTAATAACAAAAAAGTTTTATTTATTTTCAAAAAATAAAGATAAAATGGGAGAAGAAGAATTTATTAAATTCATAAATAAATTAACCAAGAAAGACTTTGATAAAGACTCATACAGAATATTAGTTTTAGAAAAAAAGTATTCTGCTGATTTACTTGATAAATTTATTGAACGTTTCTCTTTTTTAATCGCAAAAAAAAAAAAATAAATCGATGGAAGATGCTTGGAATAATATTAAAAATATGGACCTTCGTCGTGACTTAACAGATATACCTCAAATTATAGATGATAATGATTTTCCAAGATATTATTTAAGTAATGAAACAAAAGAATGTAAAGATTTATATTTAATAAATACATTACAAGATAAATATAAAGATACATTAGATGAAAAAATATTTGATTTTATGAATTATTTAGTTACAAATGAAAAAATATATGATAATGTTTTAAATAGCTTTGATAATAATAATAATATAAAATTCACAGATAGAAAAAATGAATATTTATATAATTATTATACTTTAATAATTATTGAAAGTATTTTTGAAGATATTGAAATATGTAATAACGATAAAATAAAGGCAAAAAATATTTGTATAAAAGGAGAAGAGCTTTATAATCCAGAAGATAATATAGATAAAAAAATGCAATTCTTTAAATCTTTTTTCAAAGAAACATATTCAAATTTAATAAATTATATTTCACAAATTTTAAAAAAGTTCAATGATGAAGAAGAAAATATAAATAATAAAGAGCCAAAAAATAATTTGATAATACGATGCTGTATAAAAAGTTTAGAAATAATTAATATTATTTATAATTCATATTATAAATTAAAATTTATAGATGAAAAAAAAATTGAATTTGAGTCATTAAATAAAATAATGGAAGAAAATAAATTAAATATAGGGAATAAATCTATATATGAAGATTTAATAACTCAAATTCTTAAATTTATTTATAACTATAGAACTTCTGATACTGAAAATGAATTTACTGATATTGTTGCTAAATTATTAAAAAATTGTTATTTTATATTATTTTCATTATTATATACAAATGGAGAAATAATTAAATATATTCTAAAAAATGAAGAAAATAAAAAAATTTTAGATGATATAATAAATTATATTATTACAATTCCAAATAAAAAAAATAAATTTTATATATTACGTCTATTTTTTTATATTTATAAACAAAAAACAATTGTTCCTGAATTTTCATCATATTTATCAAATTTAATATTTAAAATGATAGATGATTTAATTTATAGTAATAATCAAAAAATAGAAGAATATCAAAATACTTTTATAGCTAAATCTATAGAAGCAATAATGAATAATAATAATAATGAAATAAAAGAAAATATCATAAAAATTTTGACAAAAATGTTTGATTATACAGATACTCCACCAAAAAAAATAAATGAACCAATATTAAATAATATACTAAATAAACTTATTCCAATTATTTTAAAAAAAAATACAAAAAATAATATAATAGATGAGATAATCAAATATAAATGTAATAATGAAAAAACTTTATATGATAAATGTGTAGAAGAATTTTTTGAAAAAGAAAAAGAAAAAATTTCAATATTTAACAAAAAATTTTCAGATGTTGAAGAAGTTTTGGATAAAGATAAAGAAAATAAATTTATTCCATATGAAACATTAAAAGAAAATTTTAATAAAATTATTAATCAAAATAAAAATGATTCTAATAATAATAATAATGAAAAAGAAAAAGTAAAATATATGGATTCAAAATTTTTATATTGCTTAAACTGTTTAAAATCTGGTCAAAAAAGTATAAAGAAAATAATTTCATTTTTACAAAAATTAAAAGAAATAGAAGATAAAGAACTATCTCCAAATTCTAATAAACATTCAAAAGATAATAAAATTAAATTTAAAAATACTAATAAAAATAGGATAAAAAAAAAATTAAATTATATAGGAATAAGAAATCTTGGAACTCTTTGCTATTTAAATTCAGTTATTCAACAATTATTTTGGATACCCCAATTTAAATATTCAATAATGAGTGTGGATGATGAAAAAGGGCCAGTAAATAGTGAATATTTAGATGATGATAATATGTTGCACCAATTACAGAAATTATTTGCATATTTATCTTTTACTTTTTTTGGAGAAGTCATTCCAAAGGATTTAATTTTTTCTGTAAAAGATACTGATGGGAATCCAATAAGTCCCAATAATATGCAGGATAGTCAAGAATTTTATACAAATTTCTGTGATAAAATTGAAGATAGTTTGAATAATACTAAATATAAATTTTTAATTAAAAATTTATTTAAAGGTAAAATATGTAATAAAAATACTTGTGCTTCATGTAGTCAATCATCTTTTAAATATGAAGAATTTAAGGATATAACATTAGAAGTAAATGAGTTAAATAATATTGAGGAATCTTTAAATAAATTTATATCTGATGAGGATATAGAAGATTATTTTTGTTCGTGTTGTAATAAAAAGGTTACATTGAAAAAGTGTTCATTAATTGTAAATTTGCCAAATATATTAATTATTCATTTAAATAGAATTAAAATGAATATGTTAAATGGAAATTTAGAAAAAATATATTCAAGATTTGAATTTCCTCAGACTTTAGATCTTAAAAAATATTGTATTGAAGACAATATAGATAATTCAAAAATTATATATAAAAAAAAAGATGAATATTATAAATATGAATTAAAAGGTGTGAATATTCATAAGGGAAATGTAGATGGAGGGCATTATATAAGTATAATAAAAGTAGATAAAGATAAATGGTATGAATTTGATGATTCTAAAGTTAAGGAATTTAACATAAATGATTTAGAAGAACAATGTTTTGGAGGCAAGAAACCAGATTCTGATGAAGATAAAAAATATAGTGCTTATTTGCTATTCTACGAATTAAAGAAAAAAAAACCTATTAAAATACTATTAAATAAAAAAGAAGTACAAAAAAATGGAGAAAATATTATAGAATATTTTAATGATAATTTAGAGGAAATTGAAAGTGAATATGACACTACTAAATTAGAAAATGCAAAAGCTGAAGAAGAAGTCCTAAGTAAAGTATTTCATAATACTAATGATGACAGTTATTTTAAATATGTTCCTTATAATGATATAGAAAAAAATGTGAATAAAGAATATGTCTCAGAAGTATTAGCAGATAATAAATTTTATTGTTATAAATATGGAAAAAATAAAATTATTAATTTTAATAATAAATTACTAGAAATACTAATAAAATTATTAGATGAAAATGATAATAAAAATGAATCTTTTAATATAATAAAAGATTTAGAATTTGAAGATATTAAAATTTTAATAAATATATTTACAGAATTAATCGCTTCATTCATTTCTGATGATAATTCTAAAAATAATCCAAATGATGAAAACATTAAAAATATAAATAAAATATTATCAAAAGTATTTTTATCTTTATTTAACAAAGAAAATAAAAATAAGGATTATAAACAAATTATAAGTTATTTAAATGATACATTTTTTTCAATTAAAAATATTAAATTAATATTTTGTGAATCCAAAATAGAAGAAATACAAAAGAAAATATATGATTTATTTTTAGCTTTGATTAAATATAATAAAAATGAAAATGAAAAAGAAAAAAATAAAAAATTACATGAGAATATAAATAAAATTATTAATGAAGGAGAAAATGTATCTGTATATTCATATAAAATATTATTTGAATTAATTAAAATAAATAGTACAGATATAATAGATAATAATTCTTATGAATCATTTTTAACATTGTATTATAAATTATATAAAGAAAAAGAGGAAAACTTAAAAGAAATAAGTGAAATATTAAAATATTTAATACAAAAAGATATATTTTCAAAAAAGGAAGATTTAATAAAAGAAATTAAAGATCAAATTAATGAGACATTAATTATAACTTTATTAGATTCTATTGATATTTTAATTCTATTAATAAAGCAATTTCAAAATAACGATGAAAATTATTCAAAAGAATTCAATATGAATACCATTCAGAAATTATATACAATTTCTTTAAAAGAAAAAGATGAAAAAGTCTTAAAAAACAAGCTAAATAAATTAATTAAATTTATTTATGGAATTTTTGAAATAAAAGATGAATATACTCCAAATAGAATAAAAACCTTATTAGGATATCCTACACTGATTATCAGAAAAAATGAAGAAAAAAATATATCTTCTTTTGGAGTAAATATTATGAATAATGATATAAATACAGAAATATTTGAATATTTGAGTTTTAACCACATCAAAAAAAAAAGATGTGTTTTAGGATTTTTATTCCCTTCTCCCTATGAAAAAAATGAAGAAAATAAATTAGATAAAAATGATAGATACGAGCTAATATATGAGTTAATAAAGACTTCATTAGGTTTAAATGGAATTCAAGAAGGAAATTATTATTTGTTTAAATATTTATATTTAATGCAGCCAACCTCTATTAATTATGACAATTTATATCAGCAAATGAAAAATATATTAAGAGAAGCTAATAAAGAAAATAATAATAAATATGATTTATCAACAATAGATAAGATAGAAAAAGAATGTATTAAATTAATTGATTATGAAACAAAAAATATGACTTACCTCATAAAAACTGCCTGTAAAAAAAATTTCCCCGAAGAAGAAAATGAAAAAAATAATGTGGGTGTAAAACCTCAATTATCTGAAAGATTTAAAAATAATGAGAAAATTATAAATTCAAAAATAAATAATGATTTCATTGGAACAGTTTGCGATCTAATCCCTGATGAAATAGGTAAAATTAAAATAATTCAAACTGCTTCTAATCAAAATTTAAGTATATTTAGATTAGAATATTCTACAACATATTTTACAACAAAAGAATTAAATACACTTTATAAAGAAGGCAACAAATTTTTATATGAAAAAATAAAAAGAAAAAAAAATGAAAATAATGATAAAAATGATAATGAAAATGAAGAAGATAAAGATAATATAGAATTTTTAGATTTTAATATATTTAATGAAAAAAAAAGTGAGAAAGAATTTTTTGAATATTTAGATGAAATTTTGCAGAATAATAAAAAATTGATTATTGTTGAAAATAAAAATGTTATAAACGACAAAATAGTGAAACCTACTTTGATTAGATATTATGTATTAAGTAAAAATAAAAAATGTATTCTTAAAACTGAAATTAATAAAGGGGATATGGAAAAAGATATGGAAAATAATTATTATTTACCTGAAGAAATACATAATAATATTGAAGAAAATCAAATAGTAAATATAATAAATATTCATAGAATTAAAGATGAATATAATTTTATTAAGAACAATAGTATTATTATTAAAATGAAAATAAGTAAATCAGAAAAATATTTTAAAGAGTATTTTGAATAAACATATTATTTAAATTAATATTATTAATCATAATTAATAAAAATAAATTAATTATTTCTAATTAAATTAATATTTTTTTTAAAATATTTATTTTATTATTAAAATCAAAAGGATCATCACCATCATCACAACCACCATCATCACCACCATCACCACCATCATCATGATTTAAAGAAACAAATTTTATCCGAAAATATTAAGAATAATATAAATGAAAAAATAAATAAAAATTTCTTTTGAAGATTTATTTTTAAAATATACCTATATTTATCGCACTTTAACAGAAATGTATATATTTATTAATTTAGTATTTGTTTAATGATATTATCTTAATATAATTATTAAATTAATTTTTATAGTTCATAAGATACATAATTTTGTATATAATTATAATATTAATAAATTTATTTTGTCTATGAATCTTTGATGTAAATACATATAAATAAATATGTTTAACGGAATGTTTTCTTTAATTTAGATATATATCTTAATAAGAATTTATTAACATCGAATGATTTTTATTTCAATCATTTTAAGACATATTTTTATTAAAACTGTAGTATAATTATAATATAAATATTAATATATAAATATTAATGAAAATAAAAAAGAAAATCCTTTAATGGTAAGTGGGGGGGTAGACCCCATCAATAATAATACAGATGAACAACACATTAAATTAGTTGAAGAAAATAGACAACTGGGTTCAGAAAATTTGGAGTTAAAAAATGTTATAGCACAATATGAAGAAGAAATTGAAAAAATGAAAAATGAAAAAAGTACATTAAATAATGATTTCGATAACAAATTAAAATTAATACAAAAAGAGATGGAAATGACAAATCAAAAAAATGAGGAAATATTAAATAATAAAATAGAAGAATTTAATAAGGATATAATTAAAAAACAAAAAGAAATAGATTCATTAAAATTAGAAAATAATGAATTAAAAAAAGAAAATCAGCAATATATTTTACAAATTAGTACGCTCAAAGAAGAGGCACAACAGCATATGGAAGAAAAAGATGTTTTGGAAGAACAAATAAAAAATAATGAATATTTATTAGAAGATAAAAATAATAAAGATAATATTATTGAAGAATTAAATAGTGAGATTGAAAAATATAGAATAGAAAATGATGAAATGAAAAATGAACATAATAATATAATTGAGGAATATGAAAATCAAATAAATGGATTAAAATTAGAAATTAATAATTTAAATGAAAACATTCAAAATAATAAGATTAAAGATGAAGATAATAATAATAAACAAAAAAATAAAATTGAAGAATATGAAAATAAAATCAAATTAATATCAAACGAAAATAATACTTATATCAATCAAATAAAAGAACTAAAATTAGAAATAAACAATTTAAACAATATTATTAAGAATAATAAAAATGAGAATGATATATCTATGAATAAATTAAAAATTGAAGCAGATAATAAAAATAAAGAAATAAATAAATTAAAAGAAGAATTAAAAAATAAAAATATAGAAATAGAAAAAATTGGTAAAGATAATAAAAGCAATTTAGATAAAATTAAAGAATTATTAAATAATAGTAATAATACAAGTTCTGAAATGAAAAATTTAACTGAGGAAATTATGAATAAAAATGATGAATTGGAAAAAATAAAAAATGATTATGATAAATTAAAGAATGAAATGAATGAAAAAATTGAAGAATTAAATAATTTAAAAAATAATAATATATTATTGGATGAAGAAAACAATAAATTAAAAGATAACGTTGATAAATTAAATGAAGAACAAAATAAATATAATTTGTTAAATAATGATTATAATAAATTATTAGAAGACATAGATTTACTTAAAAATAACTATAATGAATATATGATTAAAAATAACTCTTTAAATGAAGATTTTAATAACTTAAAAAAAGAAAAAGAAAAAATAAATAATGAGAGAAATAAATTAAAAGAAGAAAATGATAAAGTAAAAAAACAAATAAATGCAATAAAAGAGGATAATAATAAATTAAAAAAAGAAAATGATTATATTAAAGAACAAAATAATATACTAAATGAGGAAAATAATAGTATAAAAAAACAAAATGATCAATCACTTAAAGATAATGATACATCAAATAAGGAAAAATTAAAATTAATCGAAGAAAAAAAATCAATAAATAATGAATTAAATTCAACAAAAGAAGAAAAAAATAAAATTCAAAAAAATTATGAAATTATTAAAGAAGAAAGAAATAATATGGAAAAAGAATATAATAAAATTAAGGAAGAGCAAAAAAATTTGGAAAATGAAAACAGCTTAATTAAAGAAGAAAACGAAAAAATGAAAGAAGAAATAAATACAAATAAAGAAGAATATGATAAATTAAAAAGTGAAAATAATTTAATAAATGATGAAATAAATGCGTTAAAGGAAAAATATGACACAATTAATGAAGATAATATTAAATTAAAAAAAGATTATGAATTAGTTAATAATGAAAAAAAGAAATTAGAAGAAGATTATAATGAGGCTCTAGATGAAAATGATAGATTATATAAAGAAAATGAAACATTCAAAGATGAAATATCTGAATTAAAAAATGAGTATAATTTAATCCAAGAAGATAAAAATAAATTAAAGAATAACTCTGAATTAATTAATAATGAAAAAAATAGTTTAGAAAAAAAAATAGAAATATTAACTGAAGAAAAAAATAAATTTAAAAAAGATATTAATTCAATTAAAGAAAAAAATAATATATTAGAAAAAGAAAATAAAAATATAAAAGATGAAAATAATAAAATTAATAAAGAGAATACTTCAATCAAAGAAAAAAATACTATATTAGAGAAAGAAAATAAAAATATAAAAGATGAGAATAATAAGATAAATAAAGAGAATACTACTATTAAAGAAAAAAATAATATATTAGAGAAAGAAAGTAAAAACATAAAAGATGAAAATAATAAAATGAAAAAAGAAATAAATTTAATTAAAGAAAAAAATACTAAATTAGAAAATGACTCAAAGGTGATAAATGAAGAAAAAAATAAAATACAAAAAGAATTAAGTTTAACAAAAGAAAAATATAATAAATTGGAAACAGCAAATAATACAGTTAATGATGAAAAAAACAAATTGCAAAAAGAGATTAATTCATATAAAGATAAAAATAATAAATTGGAGAAAGAACTAAATTCAATTAAAGAAGAGAATAAAAATATAAAAAAAGACATTGATACAAATAATCTAGAAAAAAATAAATTACAAAAAGATTATAATTCACTTAAAGATAATTATAGTAAAATAGAAAAAGAATTCAATATAGCAAAAGAAGATAATATAAAATTAATAAGAGAAATAGATTCTTTAAATGATAAAAATAGTAATCTACAAAAAGATAATGATTTGCTTAAAGAAAATAATAGCAATAAAGAAAAAGAAATAAATCTTATGAAAGATGAAAATAAAAAAATGCAAAAAGAAAATGAATTGATAAATGATAAAAAAAATAATTTACAAAAAGAAATAGAATTAATAAAAAAAGAAAAAGAAGAAGAAAAAGATAAATCAAAGAAACAAATAAATTTACTTACAGAAGAAAATAATAAAATAAAAGAAGAACTGAATTTAATAAAAGAAGATAATAATAAAATAAATAAAGAAAATTATTCACTTCAAACAGAAATAAACAAAGTGAAAAATCAATATAATAATTCTTTAAACGATATTAATAATAATTTAAAAAAAGAAAAAAATTTAAATGAGGAAATAGCCAAAGTAAAAAACGACTATATTACATTAAGGGAAGCTAATATAAAATTAAATAAAGACAATAACTCAATAAAAGAAGAAAATTCAAAATTAAAAAAAGAAAATGAATCATTTAAAAAAGAAAGTACTATTATGTCCAAAGACATAAATGTTTTAAAAGATAATAACAAAAAACTTTTAAATGAAAATAATAAATTAAAAATAGAAAATGAAAATAATGTAAAGAATAAAAATTCTTTAATTAAAGAATATGAGCCTTTAAAACAAGAAATAAATAAAATAAAAAATGAAAATAATTCTCTCAAGCAAAAAATAGAAAAAATGAGGAAAGAAGATGAAATCTTTAAAAACAAAGAAAAAACTTATGATGAAAAAAATAATAATTTATTAAAAAAATGTAGTAGTAATGAAACTGAAATCAATAAATTAAAATATGAAAATGATGCTCTTAAAGAAGAAAATGATAAAATGAAAAATGAAATAATTAAATTGAAAGAAGAACAAGAAAATGAGATTAATTTAATTAAAGAAATAAGTGAAAAAGAAAAAAATAAAATTATGGATGAAAATATAAATTTAAAAGAAGAAATAAACCAATTAATGCAAGATGAAAATAATAAAGTAGAAAATAATAAATTAATAAAAGAAAATAAAAAATTAAAAGAAGAAATTAATAAATATAAAGAAGAAAAAGAAAAATTAAATAATCAAATATTCTCATTAAAAAAATTAACAAGTACAAGAAGAACTAATAGTAAAGAAAATATTAAAGCAGATATATCACAAGAAAATACAAATAATAATAATAAATTAATTAATGAATTAAATAATAAAATAAATAATTTATTAAAAGAAAATAAAGAAAAAGATGAAAAAACAAAAAAAATAACAACAAGAATTGAAAATGAGAATAAATCATTAAAAGAAGAAATAAAAAAAAAAGATACCAATATAAATAAATTAAATGAAAAAATTAAATCTTTATCTAAAAAGCAAATTATTGAGCATAGGACAATTGTAGATGATGAAGAATTTAATTCTCTAGTTGATGAGAACGAAGACTTAAAACGTGTGAATAAGGATTTGGTTGATAAATTAAATTTTTTTAACCAAGCAAAGAAAAGGGGCTACCAATTATTATCAAAATGAAATTATTATTAATCAACAAAAAGAAGAAATAAATAATCTTACTAAAAAAAATAATCAAATTTATTATGAATTGAGTCAATTAAGAGATAAAAATATACAATTAAATGCACAAATTAGAAAGTTGAAAAGTGGACATAAATAAAATTTTAATTATTATATTATTTATAAAATTTTAATAATTTCTTAATTGAAAATATATAGTATATCCTTTATTTAAACATGGGGATTGGGGATTGGGGATTGGGGATTGGGGATTGGGG
>JAJJLS010000089.1:0-12041 GCA_023783355.1 Polyplastron multivesiculatum
CCCCAATCCCCAATCCCAATCCCCAATCCCCAATCCCCAATTATTACAATAATAATAATTATTTTAATTATTTTTTTATTTATATTAATTTAATAAAGTTAATCATTTTATTATTAAAATAATTTAAAATTTATAAAATCATATATAAAATAAATATTTTTAATTGTTTATATTGTTTATATAAATCCAAATCCTTTTCCTTCTTTTATAGCAAATGTAAGTCTTTCATACAATATTTCTTTATTAGGATATTCAGGTAAGTCTAATTGATTTGTACAAGTATGGGCCGTAGGCAATCTTTCAAAATTTTTATCAAAAACTTTTGTAATTTTAAATTTATTTATCCCACCAATTCCTTGTAAAGCACTAAAACCTTCTAAGGGTACTTTTGAGCATCCAGTAACAAATTGTAAAAATTCAGCTCTTTCATCATTATCAAAACTTTCTATAATTTCCCAAAAATATTTAATTATTGGAGTTTCTTCATTATAATTTTCATATTGAGTATTGTTTTTCCAATCTTTAATATCAATTGTTGGTAATCCACTTATAACTAGTTCTAATTCTCTATAACTAAAAATAGAAATTAATTTTTGTGGAATAATCTCATAAAATCCTTTTAATAATGCTTCTATTTGTGGTTTAATAGTTTCATATAATTTTGAACTGCATAATTTCTGTACATAATCAAATTTATTAGCCTCAGTTACCTCTATATTTCTTCCATTTTCCACTAAATCAACGGTCTGCATTTCTCCTAAATTTTCATGATTATAAGAATAAGTTAAACAAGTTTCTTCATTAGTAAAATTGTTTTCTAAAAGCCATTTTAATGAATTATAAAAAACAGGATCATAATCCTCCATATCATGATAACTCAATGGCGTATTAGTAATTAATTTATATATAATTCTTGTAAAGTAACAATCTAGCATCATTACATCAAAAATAGCTTTAGCCATTATTTTTCCAACAAATTCAAATTGCTTTAAATGATCTGGATTATATTTTCCACTATCACTATTTATAGTATATGTAGTACCATTTTTAGCCAAGGTAAATAACATATAATTCGGGTTAAACATTTCTTTAGATAATATTGTCAGCCATTCCCTCTTAACACCGCCAGCGTCCACAGCTTCTTCTCCTGTAAATGTTACCATTAATTTACTTCTCCATTCTTCAGGTTTTCTGTATGATAAAGAACCAAATGAATCTGTAAATAATTCTGAACCATTTCTTCTTACTTTTATTCTTAAAGAGTCCTTTTTAAATGGTAATTTTTTTAATTCTTGTCTAAAATACTTCTTTTTATTTTCCAAATCTAAAATTGATGATATTTTAATTATTAATTCATTTGGGAATTTTTTGGGGTATCTACGTAGAATTATATTAATAACTTTTTTATTTTTTTCACAAAAATTATAAAAGAATTTAATAAATGAAGAATCGGTCAAAGAAGAAAAACTATTTCTCATTGGTGATTTTTTTTCAGCCTGATAATTTTTTTCTATGACAAATTTATTTGTAATATTTGAAGAAGAATTATTTCCATAAAAAATGAAATTTAAATGAGATAAAGTTATAAACGCTTCTAAATATGGTATTAATCTATTTAATTTTGATGCTATGGTTTTTTGGTCATCTTTTAGCATTAAATTTATATCATACAATAATTTATTTAATTGTTCCCAACAAGGGAATAAAATATCACTAATTTTCCCTATAAATGTCTTATATTGTGAAAATAATTCTTTTTTTAATTTTATATTTTTTTCGATTAATTCTTTTTCTTCTTTTGATTCCTTTACATCATTTGATTTAGTTATATATTTCTTATTAATATTATTATTAATACTGTTTATGAATTTAATAAGTTTAAATAAAACAATTTCTGGTAAAGGTTTACTAAATAAAGCAATATCTATTTTTTTATTATTAAAGAAAGTATCCATTTCATTTGTTATTTCTGTTTTTAATAAAGTAATTCGTTTTAGAATTACGTCTAGTAATATTTGGTATACATTTAAATCTAACATTAATTCATTTAATAAAGATGTTGGATTATTTGATTTTATTCTTTTATTTAATTCTAAAGATATCTCAAAGTTATTAAATAAATCAATTATTTTTTCTATAGTTGCACAACTTATATGTAATATATTATTAGTATTATTTGATTTAGTATTAATAATATTGGTTTCTTTGTTTTGGGAATTTTCATCTTTTGATGTTTTGAAGCAATTTTGTATAATATTTGTAAAGATTTTAATACTGAAAATCTTTTTTATATCACTTTTACTGTTTAACATTATTAAACTTAGTAAATTACTTAATACATTTTCTCCCTTATCATACTTTAAATTTAATATTTCTTTTATATTATATGAATTTTTAGTTATTAAATATTCTTTCTTATTTTTCAAAGATATATAGCCACCTTTTTCATTATATGCAGTATGTAAAAAATATTTTTTCATTTCCTTCTGATAATTTAACGAGAAATTTTGGAAAAACTGGTCATAATCATCGAAAAAATAATCTTCAGCTAAACCCATTTCTATATATAAATAATACAAGTTTTTAATTAAATTATTTTTTTCAATATAAGTTTTATTTTTCGACAAATTTTTAATACATACAGAATCACACATCCATAAAATAAATATTAAATCTAAAATTTTATGTCTTAAATGAACATTCATAATTAATTCATTTAATAAGAGGAAATATACATTTAAATTAATATTATGATATTTTTGCCTATATGATATAATTGTTTTAATATTATAAACAAATAAATTTTCTATAAATTCATCATCGAAAACTTGTAAAATTATTGAAGAATATTCTTTATTATGTTTTGAATTTGATAAAATTTCTTCTTTTGTATATTTATATTTAACCAATTGGAGCTTATTATTTCTATAATCTTCTAAATCTTCAATAATGTCCATGTTTCTTAATTGAGATATTCCATTCAAGAAATCTGTGTAATGTAAAGGGAATATATAATCTTCTTCATTTTGGATATTTAAATTTCGAAGAGGGTTAAGGTTTTGAACACCCAAAAACATTAAATTATTGTTTCTATTAATTAAACGGTGATATTCTTGTTGGAGTTCTGGAGATAAATTAGGTACCATTGTTGGGTCTAAATTAAGTAATACATCTTCACGTAAATCAGGTGGAAGTTCCACAATAAATTGATTGTCTATATCTGGATTTACATTATTATTATTTTCATTATTGTTATTATTATTTTCATTATTATTATTATTTTGGTTATTGTTATTATTTTCATTTGGACTATTATTATCATTTTGATTATTATTATTATCTTGATTATCATTATGATTATTTTTTTCTTTATCTTCTTTATTTTCATTTTCTTTATTTTCTGTTTTATTATTATTATCATTATTATTATGCTCTTCTTCAGGCTTATCATTATTTTTTTCTATTATATTATTTTCTTCAATTTCTATATTATTATCCTCTTCTTTTTTATCTTTATCTTCTTTTTTCTTATCTTCATGTTCTTCCATTTTATCTTTATCTTTATCTTCTTCCTTTTTATCCTTATCTTTTTCTATTTTATTTTTTTCTTCTTCATTACCTTTTTCTTCCTTTTTTTCATCATTTTTATTTTTATCATCATTGCCCATAGCTTTACCACCTTCATTATTATCTTTATTATTATTATTATTGTTACTTGGTAAAGAAAAATTATTATTATTTTCTAAAATATTTTTAAATTTTAAAGGAAAAAATGGGAAGTCAATAAGACTATCTATCTGTTTAAGACTATCAATATCATTAATATCTTTATTTTTATTATCCTTATTTTTATCATCTTCTTTAACTTTATCTTTATTTTCATTAATAATTTCTAATTTTTTAATATTTAACTTATTATCAAGTATATTATTTTTAATCTTTTTAATTATTAGACTTTTTTCTTTTTTATCCCAAGTATCTCCAAATCCACACATAGAATAAAATGTATCTTTTATTTTATCAACTTCTTTCATATAATAATTTACTGTCTTTTCTTTAGCTCCAATTAATGCAAAAGTAAAATATCTTTTAAAATTATTATCAAAGGGATATATATAATTATACAAAAAAATATTTGTTATATTTTCGATCATTTCCGTAGTTTTTTTATTTACTATTTTTAAATGGATATTTGGTTTATAAAATAATATTAAATGATTATTTTCTTTGTTTCTATATATGTTATATGGGAAACATACTGATTCCTCATAATATAATTCAAGTTCATATTTGAATGTGCTTTGATTATTATTTTCAATAAATGGATTATAAAATAAAACATAATCATCATTATTATTATGATTATTATTAATATGTCTTATTTCAATTTCATTATTTCTTCCTCTTCTCAATAAATTAAAATTATATCTTAATCCTCCAATATTGTTGTGGTAGCTATGAGAACCATTATCTGAATGTGAATCATTATTTTCTATTATCTCTATATTATTATTGTTATTATTACCTCCTAAAATAAAAGATAATTCTAAATCTCCATCATTATCATCTTGGTTATCATTTTCTTCATCTTCTATTTCTTCATATTCCATATCTTCTTCTTCATTTTCATTCTCATTTTCGTTGTCATTTTCATTATCAATTTGTTCAAAATTATTATAATTTAAATTACTATTACTTAACCCACTGAATATATTCCTTAATTCTTCTTCAGCTCTATTATAACTGTTATTATTATTATTGTTATTATTTTCATTGTTATTATTGTTATTTTCATTATTATTATTGTTATCATTATTTTCCTCTTCTTCATTTCCTTCATTAATATTAAATATATTTGAATCATTATCTTCATTTTCATTATTTTCATCATTATCTTCATCTTCTTCTTCATTATCTTCATCTTCATCATCTTCTAAAATGTCATTATCTAAATCATCATCATCTTCTTCATCTTCATCATCAGGGAAAGAATCTGATTCTGATGAAAGTATTTCTTCATCTTCATTATCTTCATTATCCTCATCATCTTCATTTTCTTCATTATCATTGTCTATAATATCGATATTCTCATCTTCTTCCTCATTTTCTTGTTCTGAGTCAATAATTATGTCATTATTCTTTAATAAATTTTTTATTTTTATTTTTGAGTTTATTCTTATATATTTAAACAAATTGCTTAAATATCTAATTCCCATTTCATGATATATCTCGTTTTTACTATATACTTTCATACTTTTTAAAATATTTGCTATGTTTTTAATAATGTCATATTCTTTGCTAAAAATTAAATTAGATATTTCAAAAGGATTATACTGACTATAAATATGACTTTCATCATGGAATTCAGTCATGGCATATAAAACTATTAAATTACTTTTGAATAAAATTATATTTCTAGGTACATTATATGGATTATTTTGTAAAGAATTAAATTCTTTAATTTTTTTTATTATTTCACCCAAAGAATTATTAATTTCATATAATAATTTTTTTCTTGTTTTATTCAATAGGAATACCTCATCTTCATTCATATTCCTTTTTTTATAAGTCATTGATTGTATTAAAGATATAATAATATTAATATATCTAAAAGATTCCATAAAACTCATATATGAATTTGCTCTATTTCCATATTTTCTTAATGAGTCCCCTTTTTCTTTAGTAGTTATATCAATTAGTTCTTCATTATTATATACGTGATATGGTAAAGATACATAATAATGGTAATAATTTAATGAAGGGATTACACTCTTTATTAAAAAATTTAAAAAACTAACTTTATGTTTTTTTCCATTATGAAAACGTGAAATTAAAGAAAGATATGAAGGAAAACTATATAAAATATTAGTTAAAGTTATTAAAGATGTATCTAAATCTATAATATAATTTCTAGAAAATTTTTTGAAAGATTCATTTTTTTCAATATCTTTTTCTATTTTTGTGGTTGCACTCCAAATATGTTTAAGTAAACTATGAAAAATTGATTTATTTGTATCCGAAAATAATTGCGATATTTGTTCCATTTGTTCTTCTAACTTTTTTTTGGTTTCACATATTTGTTGCGTCTTCGGAACAGATAAGGAATTTTTGGATTTCGGGTTTGTTTCAAGAGTGTTCTTCTTCTTTTTAGATTGATTTTGAGATAAGCTATTTTGTTTATTATTATAATTATTAAAATCTATATCCATTTTATTATTTTTATTATCATTTTTTTCTTTATTATCGTTATCTTTATCTTTATCTTTTTCTTTATTTTTGTCTTTATCTTTTTTTTCTTTGTCTTTTTCCTTATTTTCTGGGAGTTTTAATTCATTTTTTATATTTTGTATACTTTTTTCAAATATTGGCTTTAACCTTAGAGCATATTTTTTTTTTTTAAAACTATTTAAATTAATACTAAATTTATCTTTATCTTTTTCTGTAGATTTATTTTTATTATATTCAACTTCTACAATATCAAACAAACTAAGTAAAGTTTTTTCAAATAATTTTTCGTTTTCTTTAGCATAATCACTACATAATTCCATAAAATCATCAAGATATATTTCATTATTATCATTCTTTACATTAGCCCATGCATATTTAAATACACCCTCTAATAAATTTTGGAACATTTTTTCTTCTGTGAATATTTTTATTACAAATTGTTTAAAACATTCATTTATAGTTACAAAATATTTAAATTTATTTTCATAAAAATTTAAGTTCGCTTCATTCTTATTAAATTTAAGACTTATTAATTTTGTGAATAATCCTTCATTTAAATAAGGTACTAAAATTTTGATATCCCCAAAATTATTTATAATATTTATTAATACCATTACCAATATATGTTCATTTATTAAAGAATTTTCATTATTTTTATTTTCATTTTCATTTTTTAACAACTCCATAAATACATCCAAGAATATTTTTTTTTCATTTTCAAAATCTTTTTTATAATTATATAAAAAGCTAAAACATATATAAATTGATAATAAATTTTCATATATTAATTTCCTAGTCAAAACCATATTATTTTCATTAATTTGGCTTTCTTTTGGAATAAGACTTTTTATTGATAAAATACAATTATTAATAATATTATTATTAGTAATGAAATCATAGTAAGGCTTATCATCGGTGTCCTGTAACAAATTATGTTTTTGATGAAATCTTAAGATAGAATAATTAATCTGCATTTTATATTGTATTTCTAAGATTAATTTATCATTGTTATTTAATAATATATTATTATTATCTTTTTTTAAGTCATTAATTTGGTTCTGAATAAATATTAAATTTGGAATAATTTCTTCCTTATTTTCGAATTCTTTTATTCTATATTCAATATTTAATTTTCTTAAATCATTTATTGTATTTAATGAAATATTTCCTTTGTTCATTAAATTTTTGAGATATTTTAATAATGTTGAGAATTCAGTTAAATTATATTCTTTTTTTTCGTGTCTATGCTTTTTATTATTATCATCAATATGTTTATTAGATTTTTTGAATATTATATTATTTTCATCAATTGCATTTTTCATAAATAAAATAAATTCGGAATCAGGGTATAAAGGGAGTTCTTCAATTTTTGATAATTTATGATTAATCAAACGTGTCTCAGGGGCATTTTCATATTTGTATTCTATATTAACATTGTAATATCTTCTACTATTAATTAAGTCATAATCACTCATTTCATTATTTCTTTCTGAATTAGCATTATTTTCATTATTATTATTGTTATTATTATTATTGTTATTATTGTTATTATTATTATTGTTATTATTATTGTTATTATTTTCATTATTATTCTCATTATTATTCTCATTATCATCATTATTCATATTAATATCATCATTATTATTATTATTCTCATTATTCATATTAATTTCATTAATTATATTAGACTCATTATTATTGTTATTATTATTATTTGATTCTATTTGTATTAAATTTTCTGGATTTTGATTATTATTAATATTATTCTCATTATTATTTTCTTCATTAATTTTATCATCAGCTTTATTATTATCTTTTTGCTCAATTTTATTTTCTTCTTTTTTATCCTTATTCTCTTCTCGTTTTTTTAATTCTTCTTCTTTTTCTTTTAATTTTAATAAATGATTAACAATCCTATCTTTACTTTCTTTTCCTTCTTGTATGCATTGCATAACCTCATATACTTTATATCCCATTTTATAAATTTCTTCAACATCTAAAACTGCTTTTAAATTACTAAAACTTAAACAACAATTATCAATTATATTCAAAATTACTCCATAAATTTGAAATCCATATTTTTCCATATCACAAAAATATTTTATATTTTCCTCAGTATTTTCATTATTAAAAAATACTTCTATTAAATCATTAATAATTATATATTTTGTATAAACATCAATTTCATTTTTATAACTAAATTTTTTTGTGATTTCTTTTTCCCTTATTAAAATTAAATAAAATCCTATATTTGATGAAAACTGATATTTAACAATGGTTAATATTATTGAAGATAAAACGTTCCATAAATTTTTTATAAGTAACAATTCGATTAAAGGTACTTCTTTTTTTGTAGATTCTTTTTTACAAATTGCTAATAATTTTTTTGATATTTTGAATAATTGTCTTAATATACCATATTTTATTAAATAAAAAAAAACAATTGAAGATATTACACGATTATTTTTTCCACTAAATATGCTATTAATATATGTTAACATATTAGCAAATGGTAATAAATTCTTTATTATATTTTCACTATCTGAATTTTCATTTAAGTTTTCTAAACATTTTATTCTAAAATATTTGAAAATTAAACATATTATATAACTTAAATGCATATAATTTTTAATTATTTCTATATCTGATTCTTGTATTTCACATAATGCTTTAGTTTTTATCATTTTTCCCATGATTGATATAAAATTAAAAGAATCTATAATATTTAATTTTATTCTCAAATCATGTGTTAATATTTCATTACTAAATTGAGAATCACCAATTAATTGAACTCTTAATGGTATGTCAAATTTTGGAGGATATTTTATATCTAAATAATTATCTTCATTCATATATTGTAATTTATAATCATGACAATGAGGTAACTCTCTTTCTAATAAATCATTATTAGATATATCCATTAAAAATTTTCTTAAATTTGGTTTCATTAAATTTGATAAAATGAATATATAAATTTTTGAATTAATTATTAAAGATTTATTATTAAAAGGCGTGAAAAACAATGATATATCACTTCTTTCTATTACTCTTTGTGTAATAAATTTTAAAAATATAGAACAATAATTTTTAAAAAAATTTTTCGATTTACAATCAAAGTATAACTTTTTTAAAGAAGATTCAATTATTCTTTGATATGTACATATAATTTTATCTTTTTGAATTTGATGTATGTTTAAAGAATTTGTTTTATTTATTAAATCTATAAAATTATCATAAAATTCTTGAAGGAATTTTTCTGGGTCTGATTCTGATATTGATTTTAATAATAAATGATTTATTACTAAAGTATTACATAATAAACAAATTGGTATATTGAAAAAACTAAAAAAAGATTTTACTGTATCCTTAATTTGTATCTTACATGTTTCTTCTAAATATTTAATATCATCTTTACTCAAAGACATAAAAAATATTAAAAAAAATTGCATTTTTTTTTCAATATGGAATAACTCAAGATTAGGTTTCATTTTGTCACTGTATTCTATTTTTATTTCAGATATAATTTTTTTTTGTTTTTCCATTAGATTATTTAAATTAGTATAAAAATTATTTACTATATCTTTTAATCCTTCTACTCTTATCAAAGCAACATATGGACAATATAATTCTTCTACATATATTTCTGTTAAATTATATAAATCATAATAAAAATAACTTTCATCTTCTTGTAATTTATTAAATACTGCATTTGTTAATTTTATAGCACGATTATCTTCTAAAATATATTCTTTTCCTTTATTATGTATTGAAATGGTATATAAAGTTAAAAATATTAAATAAAAAAGACCATGCTCTTTTGGTAAATAATTTGAAAAATAATCAAAAATTATAGAAAATATACCATTATTAATATATGTAGGTATTTTTAAAGGAAAATAATTACATATTTTAATTACAAAATATATGCAATTTATAATCAGTATATTATATAATGGATTTGTTATTATACTTTTATCGTTTAATATATTTTTAATAGTTTCAGATAAAGATGAATCTAAATTATTCATATAGTTTATATTTGTAGTTTTTTGTGCTAATTTCACTAAAATTTTAAAAATTTTTGATATTAAAATTATTCTCTCATTCGTAGTTGGATTATGTTTTTTTTCAATATTGTCCACAAATGAATACTTAATTTCACTACTGGGTACAGTTATATTTTCTAATTCATATTTAAGTCTTGGTAATAAATAATTATTAATAACATTTTCATCATATATTTTTTTTTTCTTTAATGAATAAACGACATTATCCAATCTATATGGATAAACATTATTTTTTGGAACTTCTAAAATATTATTCAAAAAATGAATTGGCATATCTTTAAATGAAGTTGTACTAAATAAAAATGTTAAAACAATATTCAAAAAGCTTTGATTATTAGAATCTTCTATTGATAATATTTCTAAGTTGTTTCCATTTTGATGAGTTAAGTCACTTAAAATTGAATGAAAAAGCCCATTCTGGAATAAAATACTTTCATATCCAGGATTAGAATTGATAAAATTAATACAATAATATAAAAATACACATTTTATATCTATATGTATATTTGAAGTTAAAATTGATAAAACATCTTTTAAATATGACTCGATATAATATTCTGTTATTACTACATCATCATAATTTTGATTATTTGCTGCACATATATTTAACATAGATAAAATATATTTTGAGATTATTTTTATTTGCTTATAATCTAAATTTTGAGGATTTATTTTTATTATATCATTCAAAATACAAAAAAAATTATTTACAACTGTAATATATAAAGCTTCATCTCTAATTAAATATTTTGTTACATTTTCAATATTTGATTCCTCTATTTTTTTATATCTTTCATATATATCACTTTCTGCAAAATATTCATAATCTTTTTTTAATTCTTGAAATTCATTCTTATTTTTATAATCTTTATGTTTTATAATAATTTCTTTAAATATTGGAAATGGGTTAATTTCTTCTATTTTTTTTTCATCATTAGTTAATCTATTATTTCTTTCTGCTAAAGTTTTCTTCCATTTTTTATGAATAATAATCAATATTTCTTCAAATTCACTAATAATATCATTATTAATTACATAATTATTATTAATCAAATGAATTAATATATTTCTCATATTTATAAAAATTGGACAAACATAAAAAAAATCTTTGAAATAATATATTAAACTTTTAGAACCTTCAGGGAATAAAATATATATACTAAGAATATATGATTTTACTTCAGTATCAAATACTCTTAAAAAAATATTTTCTAAATTATCGAAAGAAGCAAATATTTCTTTTGAAGATGAATAATTTATGAGTAAATATAAAAATTTTAATAAAGGTAAAATTTTTTCTTTGATTATATTATCAGTTATATTATTTGAATATTTGAATAATAAATCATCAATATAATTTAATACTTCTTCGAATGACCAGAGTGATGTCCGAGGTAGATCCCAAAATTTTAATGAAGAAATAAATTGAAAAAATGCTTCTTCATTATTAATTAATGAATTTAATTTGGAAATAAATTTACCTAGAGGTGATTCTGGTTTGATTAATTTATCACTATAATGAAATATTGATATTTCTTTTATTATCTTCATCTTTTGTATAATAATATTAATTAATTTAATTGTAAATATTATATAGATAAGTATTAAATAGAAATAATTCTGGAATTATTAAATTTATTTATTTTTAAGATTAAATTCAAATTATTTTATTTAAAAAGTTAAATTAAAATATATATTTTATTATTCAAATATTAGTGTACATGGGGATTGGGGATTGGGGATTGG
>JAJJLS010000090.1:0-12029 GCA_023783355.1 Polyplastron multivesiculatum
CAATCCCCAATCCCCAATCCCCATTAAAAAAAATATAAAGTTTTTTCAATTTCCCTCAAATTAAATATTTTATTCTTATTACAATATATATAATAAAGAATTAATTAATTTTAGTAAAAAATGGTATTAGATATTTTATTATTAATCTTTATCAATTTTTATAAAATTTTATCTTTAAAAAATCCACCAGATATTTATATGAATATAGATAATCCTTATCGAAATGATATAGAATTTTCTACAGAAAAAGATCATCATATCATAAGTGCATTATCTCCTAAAGGTTATATCGATTATTATAAAGGTATTTATTTTAAAGCTCATTTAATATGTCATTGGGAAGTTTATGTTAATTTATGTCCTTTAGATGATAGTACTGTAGAGCTTAAAAATTACATGCAATTAACAAATATAAATGATACAAATTTAAAAGAGTTACTTAGATATGGATGTGGATATAAATATTTAAATGTTGTAGTTGATTATAGAAGAAGTGCAGAAGATCCAGTTGTTTCTTTATCATTAAGATTAACAAATATATTAGAAGAAGATGTAGATTTCAGTTTTGGTTTTTGCGCAAGTTTTGAGTCAGGGTCTTATAGTCAAATATGTAATAGATTAAATGTTTTTGATAGTTATACAATTGCAAATAATAGTTTTTTAATATATACTTTTAAATTTACTAGAGAATCATATTATATTCAATCAGAAAATTTTGAAATTAAACATAGTTATTCTTCTTTTTCTGAATCAAGTCATTTAAGGTTTTTTATATTAGCTGATGATGAACAGCAACTTTATATAAATAGTTATATTTTATCAGTTGACTTATTTAGATATGTTTTATCCTTAACTGGCCATGCCCATAATTATTGTACAAATGATGCTTGTATTGCAGGAACTGTCTGCGAAATTCAAGAACCTTCAGAAGGTAGTTCTTATCCTAGATATTATGGTTGTAGAGCTTCATCTGCTTATTATAGATATTTTACTACAGAATGTTCATTATTTGGATGTATTCCTGGTTCTTTTTGCAGTCCTGATACAGTATGTATAGAATGCGACTATCAATGCAGAACTTGCTTTGATAAAACATATATGAATTGTAAAAGTTGCTACAGTATTGCAATATATCCATATTGGAAATATGATAATCAATTTAAAAAAGGAACTCCCTGTATATTTGAATTTTATCCGATAAATAAAGTTGAATCTGATAATATAAATATTCCTATACCTTTAAATTATAGAATAACTTTGGAATTCTGGATTTTTATTCATGATCCAACATATCTAACTAATAAAGATCTTCGTTCTTCTTTATGTTCTTTTATCTTAAAAGATTTTTTTACATTTTCTTTACATCAAAATGTTGATGATTATAATTCTACAATTCTTCTTTTAACACCTTTTGAATATTTTTATCCTTTCAAAAAAGATTATACAACATCTGATGATTTTTATAAAACTTATTTGAAATTTTATCCATCTCTTCAATATTTACAAAATACCTTTTATAATGTTACATCTAAATGGGTTTATATTAAAGTAGGAATTTCTTATACTCATAAAAAAATGTTTATAAATGAAGATGAGGTTGATTTAGATTATATACCTATTTATGATAAAGATGAAAATACTACTTATAAATTTATGATGAGAAAATTTTACAGAAGATATGAAAAAACTTATTTAAGAATCCAAGGATTTGAATACATCAATACTGATGTTTATATAAGAAATTTAAATATTTATAGTGATTATATGTTCAATAAAATTAACTCACCAAATTATTTCAATATGCATGAAATTGGTAATATTTTAAAATATCCTCAATTAATATTAAGTATTCCTTTTACTAATGTAACTGTTGATCCAACAAAAATGTTTGTTAGATATGAAATATATGATTATAGTGGCCAATATACTGATCTAGAATCAAATCCTGATCAAGTTATTATTAATGAAGTTAAAAGTAAATTAATTAGAGATTATTTAGCCCCAAGCAAAAATTTTTATAGACTTAATTTCCTAAAATTCAATAATTCTCAATTTTTAACATCAGATTTATTTGATCAAACATTAGAAATTGTATGTTCAGATACAGGCCAAGTTAATTGTTTTGAAGACTATCAACCATATATATGTAAGAGTGGGTATAGTTTATTGGTTAATTATGAAAATAATACAGAATCTTCATGTGTTGATGAATGTATTAATTCAATAGAAAATGATACAGATCATTATTATATGAGATTGCCAAATATAAAAATCCGACAAAATGAAAATAGAAAAATTCAAAATAATTTATGTACTTATGAATGCAATTCTTCAATGGTTGAAAAATGCCCAACTAAATATAATGATGACATAAAAGAGTTTAAATGTAATGAATCATATTATACATACTTTTATCAATGTTTAAATGAAGAAGAATATCCATCTAAAGAAAGTGCATTCCAATTTAGTGGTTCGATGAATACTAAATCTATATACTTTCCATTTAATCAGGATTTACACGATTTTTATATAGAAATATGGTTTCACACAGATTTATTAACACAAGAAGAACCACCTCTTTATACTAAATATATATTTATGACTAATAATCATCAAATTTATTATGATGTTTTGAAACAACAATTTATGATGAAAGTTTATAATGATGAAAATATAGTTTCAACATTTAATTTAATGCAAAAAATATATTACTTTGGTTGGAATCATTTAATAGTATATACAAAAGAAGAAGTAATAAAAGAAGTTATATATACAACATTTATTGTATCATTAGCAAATAATTTGATTGAGATAGGAACAATTCAAGGGAGAAGCTCTGCAAAACAAATATGCTTTTGCAATACTGATAGTAATTGTTGTGGACGTGTTTCAAAAGCAGTTTGGCTTGATATGTTTATAAGGGAAATAAAAGTATGGAACGCTAAATATGTTAATTATTATACTATAAATGATTATGATAAATATAGTTATATTGTTCCAGGTGGATTATTACAAATGTATAACTTAACTTCTGGTTCAATAAATTTAAATAAAATAATTGATATAAGGCACCCTGATAATTCAGATTATTATGCAATATTTCCTTATGATGATCCAGTAATTAATCCAGATTCTGATATGAATTTTAATATAGGATGGAATTTTAATTGGAATGATTTAAATTATCCAAATTATATTGTTTCAACAAAATTATTAACTGAACAAACTAGAGTACAAATTTTTGAGACTAATAAATGTTATAAAGGATGTCTAAAATGCTTTGGATACAATAAATTTTCTTGTTATTCTTGTCAGCCTGGATATGCCTTAATTGGTTCAACATGTACTCAAACTTCTGAAGATTTAAGTGTTTATTATTATGTAAATCCTCTTAAACAAGGAGATAATTTTGATGCAGATACAGAACTTGAATTAAATTTTACAGCATTAAATTTAGATGACTATACCACTATAACATTATTTTTTTATATTAAAATTTATGGATTTACTCAAGATCAAATTGATGAATATGAGAACAATAATGTTGACTTATTTAAATTAATAACTTTATCTGAAAGTGAACAATTTATTCTTTATTATAATATATCATCTGATACTATTTTGCTAAAATTAGGAGAGCAGATACAATATTCATATAATGGAGTTTTATCAAAATTTGGATATTGGATACCGATATCAATTTCTGCTTTTCGCTCATATGACCTTAATTTTAGAAAAAATTTTGTCAGTATGACTTTTGATCAAAAATTATTGCCTTATTTAGGTTTTGATGAAGATGGTCTATATGCAAAATTTCCATTTGATACTTTTAAAATATCAAAATATTTAATTGCACATTTTGCTGATGTTACTTTATATGATTTATTTATAATAAATGCATATGGCTATGCTCAGCATAAATATTTAGAAAATGGTATTTTTTCTCCAACAAGTAAAATTTCAAGAACTGATATAATAATTAAAACTTTCAAAATGTTTCATATTTTAACTGATAAAATTGAACCTACTGATTTAGTTAATTCAACTGATTTAATTAATTCAACTGATTTAATTGATTCAAATGATACAAATGCAGCTATAATAGATGAAAATGATGATAATAATATAGAAAATAAAGAAAAAATAATTACAGAATGTATTAAGGCTGATGATATTATTGATCCAGATGGAACTATATTATCAAGAATTACCTGTAAAGAAGATTATTTACCATATATTGACCAAAAATGTAAAGATGATGAATTAGTTGAATTGTTAACATCAACTTTACCTCCATCTTGTGTTATATCTGCTTCTAAATGTGAAAATATTGTTCAAGTAACAAAAAACATGCTTAGTAATTGTGATTATTTATATGCAACTTGTGATACAAAATCATCAAATTCAATAAATAATTTAATATATACATATAGTCCTCGTAACTCTCAAAAAGATGTATATATAGTTTGTGGAAATGCTCATGGTTTAGATTTAGCAAGGTTTGAACCAGCAATTGTTCCTCACATTACTTCTCCAACAGAGCAATTTAAAATGGAATTTTGGTATTTATCTCAAAGTTATGTTGGTAATAATTTTAATTCAATAACAATAGAATGGACTAATCATCTAAAAATAGAAGTATTTTTTAATCCAGAATCACATAAATATGGAGCAAGATGTATTCCAATGAATATGGAAGAAAATAAAATGGAATTTGAATATGAAGAAATGTCAAATGATCAAAATAGATGGAGATATATTGTATGTGGAGTAAATACATTAACTAATAAAGCATATATAACTAATTTACAAGTTGAAAATAGGGTAGAGATTGATTTTACTCCAAGTATGACATTGACTAATGATTTAACAACTTTAGAAATAAAAGAAAACTCAATTACAAATTATGGTGTAACTTATTTAAAGGAATTAAGACTTTGGGATTGCTATGATTGTGCATCAGATAGAGCTTTTGTTCAATTTTCAAGAGATGATCCTTATTTTGGTAATGTTGTTAACTATTTTCAATTTGAATCACCAACTGGATTTTTGCAAGATTATCATACAGGATATCCAGATCCTAACGTATATGTCCAATTTATAACTAAAACAGAATTTAATGGTTATGGTCTATTAGAACCTATTCCAGATACACCAAATTGTAATGAAGGAGGTCAAATGTATTATTCAATTAAAATGGGAGAAGGATGCGATACTATGTTTAATTTTAATATATTTAAAAATGATGTAATATTCGAAGATATCCCAGCATCAAGAGGAAATAGTTATACAATGGAATTCTGGTTTTATGTAGAATCTGCAGATGATTTTACTAAAGGAATGAATTTAATATATGAAGATCATATGACTATATCAGCATTAGCTCATAATATTAATGATAATAATTTAGATGTTTATTGCTTTCCTCAAGCTTATAGAGATCATCTAGATGATATGTTTGGAGAGAATATGAAAAAAAGATATGATGAAGCAGAAAACAAATATGGTTATACTTATATAGACGGTTTTAGTAAATGGAATTATGTAAGATGCTCATATAGCTTTGATTTATTAAAATATTATATAAATGATGAGGTTCCAAAAAATATTAATCCTGAAATTTTTTTTAATAATTATCAAAATGATAAACCATTTAAAATGTTTATGAATAATATAGTGAAATTTAAAATAAATTCATCAAGAGATAATTATGTCCGTATAATCATTCAAACTATAAATTTATATAGAGATTATATTCCTCAAATAATACAGACTAAATATACCAAAATGGATCAATATATTACTAATGCATATGAAAATCCATATTATCCAATATTATTCTCTGTTAATTTTCCTGAAAATTATGATATCATTACTGATAAATTAAAATATTATGTTACTGACTATGAAAAGAATCCAGAAAACAATATTTTAGATCATTTTCTAGGAGAAATAGAATCTAAAAGCTATAAAACATATCTAATTTATGATCCTTTTAAATTATGTAATTATGGGCAAATTTATAACCAAGAAAAAATGGCATGCCGATCAATAATGCAACCAAATAATTGTGATAAAGTAAAAACATTTTGTATTGATACATTAAAATATTTTTGGTGTCCAAAAGGGAAATATTTAGATATAAACCAACTTCAATGTAATAAAGATTGTCCTGAAGGATATACTAGACCTCCCGATATAAGAGAAGGTTATGGAATGTGCTATATTAAAGCCGATGAAAAGCATTACTTAAATTATCCTCGCTTAAATGAGGACTTAAAACAAGGTAAATATGAAAATAAATTTTCATGTGAAGAAGGATATACATTAGTGAATTATAATTGTATTCTTAATGAAAAGGTCTCTACAAGTGGAATGTACTTTAGTTCAAAATATAAATTTAGTAATTTAATTGCAAGTTATAATAAATTAGATATTCCTATTGTTAATTATTATATTGATTTTTGGTTTTTATTTGATTTAACAGAAGAATATAGATTTAATATTCCTAATGATAAACAAAGATATACTATTTTTATTGCATATCCCCATTTCATTACTAGATATCAAAATAAAATTCAATATAATAATGGATACATACTATTAGATTATTATGATATAATTAATGTAGCAGATATCAAAAATAAATGGAATCATGTAGTTTTGGAAAATTATCAAATAGATGGTAAAAGTGCTGCAGATACTTTTAAATATTTAAATATTTATTGGAATAATGATTATAACAATCCATTATTATCATTAAAGATAAATAATGCAAATAGTTATGCTCTGTCACAGATTGCCTTTTGCCATGAAATGAATGATGCTTATTCAATTTGTAATTTAGGCTTAAATGCAATGAGTTATAAAGTATTTACTCCATATTGGGATGATGTTTATTATAAAAATATTATAGTTTGGAATAGAAATTCAACATCAATTTCTTCAATAAATACATTTGGATCACCATTAAATAAAGAAATAACAATGAATATAATATCATATCACCCATTAACAATAAATACTATACAACCAGGCCTTGTTAAATCCTTAGTATCTTTTATGAATAAAGATGTTGATTTTATTTCTAAATATAATACTGAGAGTGCCTATGATAATTCTCAGCAAATAAATTGGGTAACAGGATATGATATAACTCTACCAGATAAATATATTTATAATTTAGATGTTTCTTCTTACATTGATAAAGTTAATTCACCTTATTTTAGTAGAAACGACACAAGTTTTGATACAAGACAATGTGAAGGAAATTGTTATGAATGTTTTAGTGGATCTAATGATGATTGTATTTCATGTAAATCATCATTTTCAATTTCTGGATCAAAGTGTATTTCTATTACTGGATATTATTTTAAAACCCCTACTCAAAATAAAAATTTATATGATAAAATTACATTAAATCTAGATTTATCAACCTATAAAGATATTACAATTATTTTTTTCATGAAATTTTTAGGTAGTATTGAACAAAGAAGTGGTATTGTTCCTATTTTATATTTTTATCAAGATAAAAATTATTTAGGTTGGAATATAGAAGAGCAAGCATTTGTAATTAATATTTTAGATGAGTCATTATCATCACCTTGTGAGGAAACAATTTTTTCTTATAATAATAGTCGTTTATTTATTGGGAAATGGTCATTATTTTCAATTTCATTAATTTTTTCAGAATATCAATCAAAATTTCCAAATATGATACAATTTATGATTGATAATAATATTGTTCAACCTTCAATGGAATTAACTGACATACATAAAAGAAAAATTTTATTTGATACTATTAGTATAAATAATAAAATGAATGCTATTTTTTATGATTTAAGAGTATATAATAAATTTTTTATAGGGGCATATGGAATAGGTCAAGATATCTATTCTTCAGTATATGGGCAACCATTATTAATTAATAGATTTCCATTTAAATCCACTTCTGAAACAAGCAACGATTGTGCTCAAAGTAGTGAATTAGAAACAGTAATAGGTTCAAATATTCAATGTATTGCAGATAATAATCCCTATGATGATCCTAATTTAACTTGTGAAACAGGTGAGTTTAAAATTATTAATCCTTTAAATAACGAAATTGAATGTAATATATGTGATAATTATTGTGATATAAAATATTGTACTTCAAATACAACTAAAAATTGTACTTGTACTAATGATGGACCTAATTATTGGATTAGATATGATTTTAAAGAGGAACAACAAAAGTTTTATTGTGAGAAATTAGATTCAATTAATTTAAATGAATATAATGATATTGTTTTAAATAATATAGGCATTGGAACAGATATTGGTTATATGATAGAATTTTGGTTTTATGCAGAATGTTATATGGATAATTCTAATTTGGTTGGAATCTCTATTATATGGGAACATTTTATTAAAATAAACATAAAATATTATCAGAATGACTTATTAAAAATAGATTGTTATCCATTCTCAGATAATAATGATAAATTTATTTCTGATAAAAAGAATAAATTTAAAACATGGGTATTTTATAGATGTGAGGTAGATAAACAAACTAAACAAGTTATAAGTCTTACTACTTCTATGGATATCAGTAGTATATCTTTATATTCAGGAACTTCAACTTCAACAACTCTAACAATTAAAGACAATTCAAATATCCCTTACGGTATTTTCCTATTAAGAGAATTAAGATTATATAATTCAAGAAATCCACATATAAATGATGTTTCTCATTTAAATTTAGATATAAGTAAATATACTTCTTTAATTCATTATTTTAAAGGAAATTTTACAGTAGAATCATTGGAAAGAAATACTTTATATGACTCAATTACTAAGGTAGATAATCCATTGACTCATAAATATACTAATTATCCTTATTCTTATATTTCACCAAGTTATACTGAACTTGTTTTATGCGAAGAAGGTTTTTCCTACAAAAGAAATGCTGAAGGAGACTATGAATGCTCATCAATAGACCCAAATGAAATTGGAGATGGATTAAGTCTAGATAGTAGAGTTTTTACACCTGGAGAATTATTATCTGGTATAAATAATATTTATGATATGGCAGTTGGAGATTTTAATTATTCTGGTAGTAATATAACTACATCAACATTTAGTATTAATGAAGAAGGGGTAATTGCAATAAAAGATCCAGTTATTTCTGATAATTATTGTTCTCATAAAGGAATTATTCAAATTGTCCAAACATCTTTGGCTTGCTATTGTATTGGAGATTCTTTTGGAAAAAATTGCCATTTAAAATCTGAAATATATACCGCTTTAGATAAAATGTATGTAGAATATTTTAAAAAGACCAAAAAAACATTTACTCAATATATATACCCAGTTTTAAATAAGAATTCTGAAGAAGAGAAAAATTATCTAATTGCTTTAAATGATTTAGTAAAAGGTAATCAATTATATTCCAAGGATGCATCATTCATCACTGATTTTACAGCTTGGTTAGAAAAGGATGTAATTTATAATATAGATCATTGCGATTTACAATATATTAAATTAGTTGATAATTTATTTTCATCTGTAATTCTATTAACTAATACATATAAAGCTGGATTGATAAGTAATAATAAGGGAACAAAAAGAAATGCAGATTTAAACAGTGGGCAAGAAGAAGAATTAAATTCTAATGTAATATTAATTAAAAAACATTTAGAATATTTAACTTCATTATGTTTTAGAAATACTGTTGATGGTTTATGGTCTTATGAAAGTGAAAATCTTCATGTAGATTTATTTAAAATATCAAAAAATGGAGATAAAAGTATTGATGATGTAATGAAAACTCTTAAAGTTGATAAACATGAACCATATTTTCAATTTGGTGATTGTTTAAATTCAGCAAAATCAATAGATGGAAGTCAAGATCTAAATATTCAATATATTACATGGATATATAGTCCATGGTATCATCATAATACATTAAATTATAATTATTCCTCTAATTATGTTGAAATTAAAATATATTCAGATGATATACAAGAAATTGAGTTAAATGAATGCCAAGATTCTACTAATATTATTTTTTATTTATCATTAACTAATCCTGAATTAATTGATATAGTAAATAATAATAGATTCCATTTTAAAGAAGGAAATGTGTTTAAATCAGATGATAGAATATTTACTGAACCAAAATATATATTGGAAGATGGTTCTGTCTCTAATCTGACAATTGAAGAAAGAAAAGAAATATATTATTTTGAATATCTACTTGTTTTTAAAACTTTAGATACAAAAAATAATGAATTAATAACAGAAAATGTTGAATATAATAATTTAGAAGATAATTCTTATTTTAAATGTTTTTCAAAACATTTAAGTGATTATTTATTAACATATGAATATAATCCAAAACCTGAGAAAATATTAGGAAGATTTTATTTTCTAAATCATATTAAATTATATTTAAATGCTCAAAATTTAAATGGAAATTATGGATTCTATGTTGTAATAATAATTATAATTTTATATTTTTTCAATTTTTTTATAGTTAAAATGTGTCTTTTTAGAAGAAAAAAAAAATTAGGAAATAAAAATTTTCTTTTAATAGAAGATTTTTTAATAGATTATGTTTATCCATATGGAAATATTGAAGGTGATTTCTTTGTTAATAAACAAAATTTAAATAAAATATATAATAAAAGTTTAAAATTTAAAAAAGAGAAATCAGATAATAAACCAAAAGAAAAGAATAAAGATGATAAATTAAAATTAAAACAAAATTATTTAGATAATAATCTTTTTACTGAAAATGATGATATTAACGATGTAAAAAATAGAAGAAAAAATGCATATTTAAATGAGAATAATTTGATGAATTATGGAGATGTAAAAAATAAAAAAATATATGAACAATATTATAATGAAATAAATGAAGAAGGATATAATGATGATATTGAAGAAGTTAATGAATCATTAGAAACTAAAAAAAATAATAAAAAAGATGATGAAGAATTAAATGGAGCATCTTCAGAAGAAGAATTTAAAAATAAAAAAATAAAAGAAAAAAAGAATATTAAAAAAAAGGGAGAAATAAAGGGAAAAAATAATTATATAGATGAAGATGATAAAAACACTATAGAAGATAAGGAAGGAGAAATTAAAGAAGTTAAAGAATTTAATCAAAAAAACAAAATAAAAATAGAAAATTTAAAGCATAGTTTACAAATATCTAATGAGAATTTAAGAGTGAGAATTTTAAGTAAAATGAAAGTTAATTGTTGTGAATTCTTTTGTACTAATTTAAAAAATAGAATAATTTTCTTAAATACTTTTAATGGAAATTACACTTATTCTGCATCTATTAAGGCATTATGTCTACCTTTGTATTTATTAATATTATTATTTGTTAATACTTTTATTTTTATATGTTTAAAAGATGAATCAGATTTTCTTGATTATATACAAAATAATATAGGAGATTTTATTTGGAGATGTTTAATACCTGTTATATGTGCAAATGTTTATTTTTATTTAACAAGACATTTCTATAATTTAGATAATGGAAATGTACGATATTTATTATATGAATTTAAAACAAGTAAAAAATCATTTGATAAACATTATTTCCATACATTAAAAAAATTAAAAATTATGATGATTATTGAAACAATTTTATTCTTTATAATGGTATTACTATCATATATTTTCATTTTTGGTTTATTTGCTGTATATCCATCTCAAGGAAAAACTATGTTTGTTAGCTTAATATGTGGAATTGTTATTGATTTATTAAAAAGCTTCCTTATAGAATTATTAATTGCTATATTGTTCACTTGTAGAAAAAATCAAGTTATAGTAGTTCTTTTAGATTACTTAAATAGATTATTAAGTTATAAAATGATGTCTCCTTAAATTTTTATTTTTTGTTAAATATTAAATATTTATTTAGATTTAAAAAATAATAATTAATTTATTGATTAATTTTTTAAGAATTATAATTAAAAAAAATTTATATTATTCTATTTTGGGGATTGGGGATTGGGGATTGGGGATTGGGGATT
>JAJJLS010000091.1:0-12003 GCA_023783355.1 Polyplastron multivesiculatum
CCAATCCCCAATCCCCAATCCCCAATCCCCAATCCCCAATCCCCATTAAAAATTATTAAAAAAAAATAATTTAATATCAATTTTAAATTATATAAAATAAAAAATATATAATAATTATTTTTTATTAATTTTTAAAAATATTAAATTTCTATATTTTTTAAACTAATATATAATTTTTATTTTAATAAATATGTATGAAATATTTAGAAAATTTAAAATTATTTATGGCATTGACTTATTTGGAAAACCGCCAGAACTATATTTTAAAGGAAAACCGAAAAAAGTATCATTTATCGGAGCATTTCTAACATTATTATTCTTTGCATTATATGTAGTAATTTTTGTATATAAGTTTATAAAGATGATAAAGAGAGAGGAAGTTAATTATTATGAAACATATGTATATTCAGATATTCCTTCAATTAATATTACAAATGATATTTTTTATGGAGGCTTTGCATTAGGAGATCCTCCATTTATCGATGAAACTATATACTATCCAAAAGTAAAATATTACAGAGGTGCAAGAGAAAATGGTACAATGAAATATTATTTTGAACAAGATGTTGAAATAGAAATATGCCAACTAGAAAAATTTAGTTCAAAATATAGGGATTTATTTAAAGATCTACCATTAAATAATTTATATTGTATTAAAAATATGGATTTTCAAATGGAAGGGTATAATTATTTAGATAAATATTCCTATGTTGAAATAAAAATCTATCGATGTGATAATCAAACAAAAGATGGTATTCCATGTCAAAAATCATCTATTATTGACCAATATTTATATGCTAATGTTTTACAATTTTATTATCAAGATATAGACTTAACACCTTATAATTATTATTCACCTACAAAAAAAGGAAGTAGAGTTAATTTGGCCCCTATATTTAAACATTTATATCAAAAAATTCTTACATATCTTCAAGTGGTAATTATAGAAACAGATCAAGATATTATTGGACTAAAGGATTATTATAAAAATACTCAAAAATTAGTTAAATATGATGAATCCTGGATTATTTCCTCTCCTAATGAAGGCAAAACTTATGAGCAAAATTATCCTCTTTGTGAAATTGATATTCAATTATCTGAAAAAGTTTTAACACAAAAAAGGACAACTATTAAATTAATTGATATATTTGGAGATGTTGGAGGAACAATGGAATTTTTATTTACAGTTTTTTCTATAATTTCTTCTTTTTTAACTGATAAATTATATATAACATCATTAATAAATAATTTATTCTTTTTTGATACAGATAAAAAACTTATTTATATTAAAAATAGTAAAAATTTTTTGAAATATTTTATTCCTCTAGTTAATAAATCTCTAATATTAACCCAAAATAAATCTTCCAATGAATTGGCACAAAATTTAATATTTAAAAATAAAGAAATAAATGAAAACTCAAATAACAATAATCTCAAAAAAGAAAACGTTTTAGTAAGTCGAGTTCTCAAACCAAAAAGGAGAAAAAAGAGTCAAACTATGATTAGCAGTCTTAAAATAAGTGAAACTGGTGAAATAAAAAGTAGGACTTTATTTAAAAATAATAAAGATAATAATAAAGATAATAATAAAGATAATAATAACAATGAAATTACAATGAATGAATTAGATTTAAATAATAATAAGACTCCTGAACGAAAAGATAAAGATGAAAATATAGATAAGAAAAATATTAATTATATTAATAAAATAATTATTAATAAAATTAGTTTTATTTTTTGTTATTTGTGTTTTCGAAAAAAAAAAAATATAAAAAATATTTTATTGGATGAAGGGGAAAAAATAATTAAAGATAAACTAGATATTAGGAATATATTTAAGAAAGTATATAAAAATGAAAAATTTAAAATAAAATTAAATAGCACTAATTATATAGAAATGTCCGATGAATGTAAACAAAAAATAAATACTTATAAAAACGAAGTTTTAAATAAATAGTGATTTATTATTTATATTATTTGTTTAGTTTTAGGCTTAAAAAATATAAGTCTATTGAAATTATTTATTATTAGGATATTATTTGTTTTTAATTATTATTATAAAAATAATTTATCATCTAATAAATATTAAGATATATTTAAAAGAGTGATAAATTAAAGATTTTTAAAATTATTTAATTTTTATTTTTTTATTAAACGATTTATATTTTCAGTTTTATTATTTTAATTATTTAAATAAATAATTAAAAATAATTATTTTTATGATTTATTTATTTTTAAATTTATTAAATAGGAAAAAAATAATTTACTTTCTGAATCTCATTAAAAGAGGAATAAAGATGATATAAACTAATTATCACCTATTTGAGGCAATTATATAAGTCATTATAATGATAATAATTCTAAAAAATCTAATAAACATACCCTTCCTTTTCATTAATTTCAATTATTTCTATATTTTTATCTTAATTTTCCATAAATTATATAACATTTGAAAAAAATTACATTATAAATCATATGCTTTATTATCAATGATTATGCTTAACTTAGTATTGATATCGTTGAAACATTATTACTCATAGACATAGAAGATGACCATAATATTCCTATTTGAGAGAGGAGTAGTAAAGAGATATTTACATTATTTATATTTTTTATTCTTATTCCATTTAAATATGAACATTCAAAAAGATCTCTTTATGATGAAAACAGACTCATAAATTTGACAATTTATTTTAATGAAAGTACAAAAATAATGAAAGTTGGAAGAATAGAAATAGATTGGGATGAGAACCAAATATTGGAAGAAATTTTTAAATAATTCTCTTTTATGTTCATCTGCATCATAATTTATTGAGAAAAAATAATATTCAACTTAATAAAAAATATTTTCTTTATTTAAAAAGAAAAGGTCAAATATTAAGAAAATTATCTAAGTCAAATAAGTTATATTATTATAAATTAAAGCTAAGTGATAAAATCATAGTTTTTTATAAAGAAATATTAATACCTGAAAAATCAAATGAAACAAAGGAAATTAAAGGAGATATAATAACAATAAAAAATGAAAAAACAAAAATGCAGGTAAGAAAAGAAAACAATAAAAGAAAAAAATTTTGATAAAAATTTTTACAAAAATAAAGAAAGTAAAATAAAAAATAGATCATTTAAAAACCTGAGGACCTACAGGAAACAAAGATAAATCTAAATGTCTTTGACTTTTTATAGGGATATTAATTTTGCTTATAATATTAGTGGGAATATCAATTTTTTTAATTATAAAATTTTTTAAAAATCCAGGAAATAAAAATGAAGATGAAATAAATGAATCAAATCAGGCTAAAATTATTAAGGATATAATTGCTTATACTAAAGAAGTTTTAATTATGAATAAAAAATATCCTATAAACTTATTATTTAGATTTAATATGGTCTAAGAAATAGAAATTGAGATTGAACCTGGAAATAATTCAGTAAATAATATATCTGAAATTAGTGATTTTATATTTATAGTAAGAGAAAGAAATTAGAAAAGATGAAATAAATTTAAATGTATTTGTTTATTAAATCATTCAATGATTAATGAAACTGAAGATATGTTGACTATATCTGATAAAAAATTAAATAAATATAATCAAACTAATATTACAGTTCCTGATTTAAAATATATTGGTCAAAAAGGAAATTGAGTTTTATTTAAATGGAGAAATTAAAAATTATCTTCATTTTCTCATAAATCATACCTACTTCATAACAAATCAAAATATATTGGAGTTAACTTTAATTTTTATGATAAAATAGAGGGAAAATTAAGTTTTAGGAATATTAAAAAGAAAATGACAATTATTATTTACCTAATGGATTTTCTCAAAATGATACTGTATATATTGAAGATATTTCTGAATTAATAATTCCTAAAATATCTTCAAATTTATATTCAAAAAATATAAGTGAAAAAATTAATGAAATAAATTCTTTAAATTATACAAATATAAATGAAACTTCACCAAAAAGAAGATTAAAAAAGAAATATAAAAAATATACAATTCCAAATAGAAATTTAGAAGAAACTAATAACACAGATGATAATGACATTGATATTGATGAATTAATTGTTGAAGAATATTTAGTTGAACCTACATCAGAATCAATTGATTATGATTTAAGAGAAGCAAATGATGGTCAAACAAATTTAGATGATAATGTAAGTAAAAATTTTTCAAATTTAACACAATTAAAAATGAGTAGTATTCAAAGTGATGAAGTAAAAATGGAAGATAGTGTAACAAATACTACAACTTATTCAATAATAGATGATGAAGGTATACTTGAATCAGTAGTGAAAAAAACTTTTTCAACAATGCTTAATTCAGAACCAGAAAATGATATTATAAATAATAATGAAGAAGAATCAAATAGTAATGTTAGTTTTAATATAAGTGGTATATTTATAGTAAATTCATTGTTATTAAATAGAACTGAATATTTCAAAAATGACTCATTAAATAAAATTTTATATGAATATTTTGATAATTTTACTTATAATAAATATGAAATAGAAATAAATAATTCTTCAGATGAAATAGTTGAGGACAATGATATAAGAAATTTAAAAGAAGAAGATAGTTACTATGGCTTAAAAAAAAAAGTATATGAAAAGGATTTATATAATTACAATTTACTTGGATTAAATATGCAGAAAATAATAAGGAGTGAAATTAATCCAGAAACTGGTACACTTAATAGCTATTTTGTAATGAAAGTTGGAAATAGAAATACTAAAATACAAATTGAAGAACGACAAACTAATTTACATTTAATTCTTGAAAAAAAGAATAAAATGGCATATAATTTAATTTCATTATTAAAACAATCAAATTTGGATTTAAAAGAAAGAAATGAGAAATATATTGATATTATTATAAATATAGAAAATAATATATCTAATTTTTTCAAAGATTATGATTACTCAGAAATTTTTAAAGATTCATTGGATGATTTATATAAACAAGTTAGTAATTTTTCAGGAGAAGTTTTTATTGAATTGATTGATTTAATTAATAGAATTTATGATAATTACACAGATATATTAAATAATACAATAAATAATAAATATGATTTTATCAATGAAATAATGTTAATAACTAGAGAAGAATATATACAATATATATATAATATGACTGATATCATTGAAAATTTTGAAAATACTTCAATGATTTTTTTTGATAATATGGAAGAAGAGTTAAAATATTTAGAAAATTTCCAAATTGATTTATTATATGATACTATTGATATAATTTATGATGCTAAATTAATTTTTAAGCAGTTTAATAAAAATTTATTCAAATCAATTGAAAAAGGTATACTTTCATTTAGAAATGATCTAAATGATTATATTAATGAAATTATGGGAGATGTTTTATATTTATTAGATTTCTTGTCTATTAATATTAATAAAAATGAATTAATTAAAAAAGCAGTAGATTATAATCTAAGAATGGAGACATCATCAAATTTAAAAAAAATAAAAGATATAATTAATATTATATTGGAAATGATAGTTGTAAATATTAATAATGATTACCAATTACAAATGGATTTAAATAATAAAAATGGAATAAAAAATTATTCTTTACAAAAACAAAATGAATTTGTAGCTAATACAGAAGAAGAATCAAATAAACTTATAAAAAATATAAAATCAAAAATTAATAATATTGAACTATATGAATTATATTCTGAAAATATTGATAATATTAATTATATAATTAATAAAACAATATCTGAATATATAAATGATGTTTATAATAATATTATTTCAAATTCATTAAATATAAAACAAGAATATTTAGATGAAGAAAGTAATTTAATAAAAACTAGAAAAATATTATTTAAAGTTTCTGATGATATTGTTAAACAAATAAATTCAGAAATCAATGAAATAGATCAATATATATATAATTATACTAATGATTTTGTTGATAAAAATATTTATAATATTTATTATAATATCTATCATTTTAAATCTTTTTTTGATAATAAAGAAATAAAAAATATATATGATAAATTTATTAAAATATTTTATCAATTAACAGATTCAAAAATTAATGAAATAAAAAGAATAATTGACGATAATTATTATTTAGCTAGGGACTTTTTAAATGGTCAAAAATTCCCTTATAAATTCACTTTTTATGATAAATATCATTATTTTTGTTCTGGATTTATCAAAAGATATAATGAATATTTAGATAAATTTAAAAATTTATTGAGTTTAATATATAAAGATGATTTTTCTGATTTATTTAAAAAATATTTTTTTAAATTGAAAAATGATATAATAAATTATATAAAAACGAAAAATAATTCATTGAAAAAATTTTATTTTGATACAAAATTATATGAGCAAAATTTTTATTTTGTTGACTCTATAAGAAATGAAGTTTTACAAATAATTAAAAATTTAGATAATTATTTTAATGATGCATATTTTAATAAAGAAATAAAACTAAAATTAATTAGTTTATTAGAAAAAACTATAATTCCTTATCATAACCAAAAAATAGAAGAATTAAATATTTTATTTAATAATAATTATCAAAGAACTGATTTTCCTCATATTTTTGAATGTGATAATGATATTGCACTTTTTGTTGAAAAATGTAAAGTTTGGTTTATTATTTGTTGGAAATATAGAATTGATAAGTATTATTATGATAATGAATATAAAGAAAATATCAATCTTGTAAAGACTAATATAGATTATTCAAATTCAAATAATGATTTAATTGTAGAAACTAATAATATTTACAATAATTTTATTAAAAAATTTGAAAATAATTTAGGAAATATGATTTCTTCTTTTCAAAATTTATATTCTAATTTATATCAAAATGTGGAAAATAAAATTAACAACTCAAAAATAAAAATATTATTAGATAATTATAAAAATAATTTTAATAATATAATAAATGAAAATGATAATAATAATATTCTAAATAAAATAAATAATATAGATGATAATTTTAATAATAATCTAAATGAACTTGAAAAAAATATAAATTTATTAAATGAAACATATTATAATTTATATTATTTACCAAATAATGAACAATTTATAGAATATCCTGAAGAAATAATATTTAAAATTAATCAATTCCAAAAGGAATTGATTTATAATACTAATAATATAATAAAAGTTTTAACTATAATTTATAAAAATAGAATAAATAATATAATAAATTCTACAAATTTATATATAAATAATATTATTAATCAAGATTATAAATATATATTAACAAATATTAATTCAACAAATGTTTTATCTAAATATTCACTATTAAAATATGATGAATTAAAAGCATTTTTTAAAAATTGTGATGCAATTGTTAAAAGTAAGAATAATCAAATATATAATGTAGACAACATTAACCAAGAGGAAAATAATATATTTTCAAATATTCATAATTATAATAAATCTATAGATGAAATTATTAACAAATATTCAAATTTTATATATTATTTAGAAGACATAATTAATCAAACATTTATGATTCCTTCTGAAAATTGTACCTATAATATTAATAATTATACATATAATAATACATATAATTATATATATAATAGTACATATAATTTTACATTTAATAATACATATAATAATACATATAACAATACACATAATTATATATCTAATTATACATATAATAATATAGAAAATTTTACAATGGATAATGATACATATATAAATGAGACATTATACAACTTCAGTCAATGTCAAATGATAAAAAAGCATATAGGAGAAAATTATTCTAAATATAATTATAATATAGTAAAATTAAGAAATGGAATTTTTTATACTAAAACATTATTCGAAAACATTGATTCTTTATTTAATGATATAAATATTGAAAATATAATAAATATTAATAATATTAATTATTATGATAATTTATTAAATGATAAAAATATTTTCAATGTTTATAATGAAACTATTTATAAATTGAATCAAATAAAAAGTGAAAGTAATATATTATTAGAAGGGCCTTTTCAAAATTTAATTGATTACATGAATAATATTTATTTATTTAATAATGATTATTCAAAATTAATAGAAAAATTTAAAGAAATAATTGCTTTAAAAAATAATGACTTTAATAATAATATAACTAATAAAAAAGAAGATATATATAATAATGTACTTGAAATTTTAAATGAATTTAATAAAACGTTATTTAAACAAATATCTTTAGTAAATAATTATGATATATATAATATCAATGAAACATACTTCAAAAATATCTATACTAATTATCAATTATCAATTGAAAACTTATTTAAAGAATATAAAAACAAAATTAATTCTTTCAATAATGATTATAAATTTCATAATCTCATCAAAAAATTATTCAAAAAATATTTTGATAAAAAAAAGGATTATTATAAAGATATAATAAATGAATATTCCAATTATTATATTTTAAATGTATTTGATTCTTTATATGATATTGGGGAATATCAAAGTAATAGTATACAAAATTTATTTAATAAATATGAATTAAGCAAGAAATATGAATATGTTGAAATATATGAAATAAATACAAATGCATATAAAAATAAAATAATTAGTATGATAAATAGTTTAGAACCAAAAATAAAAGAAAAATTAAAAAATATTTATGATAATTTTTATAAAATTTTTAAAAAAAATATAACAATGTATGTTAATATTAATTTTGTTGAACAGTTAAATAATAATTATACTACTTGCTTAGAATATAAAGATAGAGAATCTTTTAATAATAAAATTGAATTTATAAATATCATATTTGAAAATTGTTCATATAATGAAACTAATATAACAGACATTGAAAATTATTCTTTAAATGAAAAAATTAATTATATAAAAGAAAATGGATGCTTATCAGATACAGACAATATCTCTTTTTATAATAATATTGAATATATTAATCATTATAATAATTGCTATAATCATAATTATTATAATTATACTGCTTTTTATTTTAATAATTTTGACAATGAATATAAATCAGAATTAGATAATATAAAGAATGAAATATTAAATGAAATTAAAAATAATTATTTTGATGAAAATTATTTATCTGCATATTTTTACAATAATTTTGAATTAGAACCATATAAAAATATTGAGATAAATAAAATAGAAAGTTATTTAGATGAAATAGAAAGCTGGATAACTTATGTTAATAATGATAAAATAAATGATATCCAATATTATATATTTAATTCATTGATTTATTCTTTTAATTCTTCTTATTTAAATTTATTTAATAGTTTCATTGTAAATGAATTAACTGACAAAGTTAACGTCTTAATAAATAATAAACTTGAAATATATTTTGATTATATAATAAAAAAAGCTCAAAATGAATTTTATTATTATTTGTTAATTTTAAATAATACAGATGAAATGGGTGATAATAGTAAAAATTCATTTCTTAATTTATATAAAAAAATAAATAAGGAAGTAAATGAAACTCTCATAAATTTCATAGAAAATGAGATATATTATTATTTAGATATTTTCTATCAAAAAAATAAAAATAATTTCAGAAATAATTTTATAACATTTTACACAAATCCCAAAAATCAATATAATATAAATCTCGATAAATTTTCAGATTTTTTGAAAGAAATTATTATTGATTTGAATTTTAATAAAACTCTTGATAATATTTCAAAAGATTTAATATATAATTTTATTATTAATAAAATCAAAACTTTAATTAATAATTCAATTTATTTAAAACTTCAAAATTTAAATAAAGAAATTCAAAATATAAAAATAAATATGGAAGAAATATTAGATAATATACCAACCCAAGAATTACCTGAAAATATGTTAATAATTAATAATTTAATAAATAATTATACAGAAGTAGTAAATAATCAAAGTAATAAATATTTATTGAAAATAAGTGATAAACCTCTAAATCTATCAAATGACTTTATTCAAAACGATTTAAAGCCACCTTTACTACTAATTCAAGAAGAATATAGTGAAATAGAAGAAAATCTTTTCAATGATATTTTAGAAATAATAAAAACATTTCCAGATTTTTATTCATTGATTAAAAATGAGCTTGACTTAGCATCAATTATAAAAAATATTTCATTATTCTATAAAGAAATAAAAGAAATTCTTATAAATTATGTCATTATTTTGGATAAAGATTTAGAATCTTATACAAATAAAATTAGTTATTATGCATTTATAGAAGGGCTTAATTCCTATGATAAACCATGTAATGAATCTTTTTGTATGGTTGATTTGGAAAATAATAATAATAATTTTAACAATAAAAAGGGAAGAAGGCTTAGTGAAATAGGAAAAATAAAAAATATAAAAAATATAAACACAACAAAAAATATTAGAAATTTAGATGGATATAACAGTAAAATGGGAGCAATAAAAGAGGAAGATATTGATAGTTACATTTTAGAAATTAAAGATACTCTTTTTAATTTTAATAGTACTTTTTTAAATAAAGAATATGAAAATATCAAAAAAAGTTTAAATTTATTTATACTGAAAATTAGCAATATTTATTTAGTAAAATTAAAAACTAATATTGATTTAGTTGCTTCTAAATTTTCAACTATGTTAACAAAAGACATATATATGCAATTGAAAAATAAATTATTTGAACAATATATTGATATAGAAACATATATTCAAAAATATTCTAAATTTATTGAGAATGATATTAATTATTTTAGTGAATTATTAAATGATTCATCTAAATTAATTAAATTAAGTTATGATATAACATTTTATAGAGTAAAAGGATATTACAAAATAATTTCAGAATTAATTCAAACAAAATTAAAATATATAACTAAAGAAGAAAAGAAAGCATATAAACTAAGAATATTAAATGGGGATTGTTGTGAAGGTAGTGTAAATGAATATAGAAATATGGTAGGTAGAGCCAATGGAGAATATAGTTATGCAACAACTAGTAATTTATACTCTATTAAAGATGATATTGATTATGCAGAAAGTTCAATTGGGAAAACTATTGAAAATTACAATGAAACAGATAATGAAACAAATAATGAAACAGATAATGAAACAGATAATGAAACAGATAATGAAACAGATAATGAAACAGATAATGAAATATATATTGAAAATAATAATATAGCCACTGATGATAACAATAATGAAAATAAACAAAGAGATAATGATAGTGATCAATCAGATTCTGATAAAAATACAATTCAATTCAATCAGATAGATATACCTAACCAAGTCAATTATTATTATTATAGTAAATGTCTTAATATTTATGATAGTAGAAAAAAAGCTTTAAGTAGATTTGATTTTTATCCGAGTTTTTTTATATATACAGGTCTGGTCCTTGATATTTCATTTAAGCCTGAAATGGTCCTTGATATTTGCATTGAAATAGGATCTTCGGATAATAAAGATAATCCATTTGAATATATCAATATTTATGGAAAATCAAAAGTTGATATATTATTAGATTTTGGCTTATATATACCTTTTAAGTACTTTCCTATAAATTTCTCAGTAAATTTTCTTTTAGCAGGAACATTAGGCCATGGAATTATAGGTATGAAACTTGAATTGTTTTTTACTGGAGAAAAAAAAAATTATATTAGTTTAGATTCATTTTTTGAATTCCAATCATATTTCTTTTTTTTTATTATCAAATTTGAATATAATTTTAATTTTATTTTCTTTAGGTTCTCATATAGATTTTATATTGTAAATTCAAAATATGAAATTTCAACAACTTCTTATCATAAAAATAAATTATCTTATCAATAATAAAAATGAAATAAAAGAAATATTATGTATGGAAAAAAGAAGTTATATAATTTATAATATAAAAAAGAAGCTTATATAAAATATTATTATTATTAAATAATTATTTTATTTATTATTTTATAAATAATTATTTTAAATTAATAATAATATAATTAAATTAAATGGATAATATATATTTACTTGGGGATTGGGGATTGGGGATTGGG